>OZ035826.1:23881660-23939160 GCA_964034765.1 Knipowitschia caucasica | reverse complement strand
GATTTTTGGACAGAGGGAGGAAGCCAGCGACTACCCACAGTTCTTCTGTGATGTGTACCATGATACATGATGCAAACATTAGGAGGAGTATGTAATACGTGCGTAATGCTTTGAATTGACTTTCCTTCTGGGCTTTCCCCTTTGGGATGCCACATGATCATAAATTCTCTGTATTCCATGTGCTTTAGTCAGTAATAATACAGTAACATTTGAGCATTAGAATTTATGTATTATTTAAGTGGCTATTGTATTTTCTCTGTTTCGTTTTTCCTGGCAGCGACACTGAGACTTCGAGGTGAAATCCCATTCTATTTAATAAGTTTACACAAGTTATTCTTAAAATTAATTTTCAAAGATGCTTTTGTCATTCATTTTATGAAACAATGTGATTTTGAGTCGATCCAGGGGGCTTCCACAATATAATCATCTCATTCAAACTTTTTTGATCCATCATTACAACCTTGGACATTTCTTTTATTATCTCAGTTACTGGCTTAACTGGTAACAACATTATGTGTCTACTTTTGCCACATCCTTTTTGGGGGCTGTATATCATGATTTATACATGATAAGGTCGGCGACCTTGGAAAGTTAGAATACCATACAAACTTGAATTTATATATGTAATTAAACTTTCAGCTGTGAGCCAAGGATCAACATTACAACAAATAAAGGGTTGATGTATCTCACTTTGCATGCAATGAATCTGTTATATTGTAGTTTCATATTGTGAGTTGACTTCAGTGTCGGGGAGTAACAAAGTATATGTAACGCTGTTTCATATTCAGAATACTCTTTTTGAGTAACTATATTCCGTTACAGTTACTATTATAAAGTCTAGTATTTAGATTACAGTTACTCTGAAAATCACGGGAATGAATACTTTCTCATGTTACGCATTACGCATCCAACAACAAGTCCAGGTGAAGGGCACGCATAGAGCGCACAGAGGAGACTGTCGTTTAAAAACATGGAGGAGTCAGACTTGGAATCAGAGACCGCAGAGACATAGTCCCTCCAACGCAATGCTGCAGAGACGTGTCAGCCAAGACAGTCCTACAACATAGCTATCTACAACAAGATAGTCAGAATGGATCTCATCCACTCCCACTACAAAGGCTGCCAACAACCTCAGTGAATTCAACCAACCTCAAAGTGTTCCTTCCACCACCCAACAATACCCCCAGTCGAAGTCCGCAGCTGTCCACTAGCACCCTTAAACTGTGTTGAAGAACTGCTTCCCCCTACTAAGGTGCCGGACGGTTAGCCAGAATCTCTTTGAGGCCGACCGACAGTCATGTTCCATGGACTCTTCGATCTTCTTCCAGTCCTGGGTTTTTACCACTGTAATAGCCCGGGCAGCTTGGCCTGCCGATACTGGACAGCTGCCTCATGAGTTCCAGGATCCATCATGGCTCAATAGGACTCTTTCTTCAGCCTGACAGCATCCTTTACAACTGGTGTCCACCACCAGGTTTGGGGGTTGCTGATAGGACCACCAACAGAGAAACAGAGACTTTGCGACCACAGCTATTAGCTGCTGCACCAGCGATAGAGATGGAGAACATGGTCCACTCAGACTCAACGTACCCTCCTCCCCCGGAACCTGTGAGAAGCTCTCCCAGAGGTGTGAGTTGAAAGTCCGTCTAACAGGGGGCTCGGCGAGACGTTCCCAGCAGACCCTAACTACACGCTTGGGTCTACCAGGTCTGACCGGCTTCCTCCCTTGCCAGCCCAATTAACAACCAGGTGGTGATCGGTTGACAGCTCCGCCCCTCTCTTCACCCGAGTGTCCAAACACGCAGCCGAAGGTCAGATGACACAACAACAAAGCGGATCATCGACCTCCGGTCTAGGGTGTCCTGATGCCACGTGCACCGGTGGACACTATTGTGCTCGAACATGGTGTTCGTGATGGACAACAACTGAACACTGCTCGGGTTCAGATCGGGGGGGGGTGTTCTCTCCAAGTGTCACTGGTGTTTCCCACATGGCCGTTGAAATCCCCCAGGAGAAAAACGTAGTTATTCCAGGTTCCCAGGGACTCAAAGAAGGCTGAGAACTCTGCACTGCTGTTTGACACATATGGAGCCACAACAGGGAGAGACATGTCCCTGGAGCTGGAGTAACGCGACCCTCTCATTAATCGGGGAGAATTCCAACACGTGGCGGCTGAGAATGGGGGCAATGAGTGAGTGTTTCCCATCTCACCACCTCTCCCTGCAAGAAACACCAGAAAAGTGGAGCATCCAACCCCTCTCGGGGAGTTGGGCTCCAGAGCCTAAGCCCTAGTGAGGTGACGTTCTATGTCCCAGCAGCCAGACTCTGTGTGTGTGTGGACCGGTTCGTTGAGGCCTCCGCCTTCGACCACCACCCAGTCCTCTTGGCACCCGATCCCCAGGGTTCCCTCTGTGGGTGGTGAGTGCACAGGATGGCAGGCCACATCGTCCATTGAGGCTAAACTCGGCCGGGCCCCATGGGCAGAGGCCCAGCCACCAGCCGCTCGCATATAAGCCCCAACCTCAGGCCTGGCTCCAGGGTGGGTCCCCGGCTGCGTCATACCAGGCGACATCACAGATATAATTTGCGTGTGGCCCAAGGAAAGTATTGGACAGCCCTTCGTCTGGCTCGTCACCTAGAACCTGTTTCCCATTGGAAACTCTATCAGGCAACATAGCTCCTAGGAGCATCAGAGTACGCAAACTCCCCGTCCAAGTTAAAGAGGTACTCTATGGGGGAGAAAAAATAAATATGCTAGATTTGCAGATGAAATGGAAAGGCCTCAAAGATTATAGTTACTGGAACAAAGCATTGACAGCGATTGTCCAGACAATAGTCCGCAACAGCAGTGGGCGTAATAGCAAAATACAAGACAAAATCTCTGAGCTGAGCAACTATGACACAATATTTACAGCTCTGTTACATTTTCTCTATGTGGTTGCTATAAAATGGGTTTGACTATTTGCAAGCCAAGATGTCCCACCAGATATACCCCCGCTTTCTCCGTTGTCAACAAGGGAGACATGAGTTTATTTTTACTTTGCTAACAGCTTTTGCCATTTTTCTTTTTGTTGGAACACAATTTAGCGTCTGAATCCTGCTAACAGTGCTTTTTGTCCGCAGTAATGTGCAGTGCAACTGGCTGCTGCAGAGTCGATGTAATGACGCTGGTGCAGGAGCAGGAGAATACATCTGTGCTTTGTGTCTCGCTTTTTGTTTCTTTGCAAATACTGTAGGTTTGATCCACTGAAACAAAGCCAGTCGGTTATCCCGTGACAACAAATACATCAAACATCAATGACCTCAGGGTTTTGTCTGCTATAACAACAGAATGTAAGATCCCACTGAAATATCTGCGTTGCGAATGGTCAAACCTGAAAACAATAAATGATGCTGTTGTTTTACTGAATAATGAACTTCAAAGTCAGAATGGATGTCAAAATGAACATGATAAATGGAATTGGAAATAATCATGCTTTTCCAGCAAAAACCTCATATGGCTGGGCTTTTCATCCTTTTTTACTTTTGCATCTCTGTTTAAACACAGATAACTTTTTGTAACACCAAATTTCTCAAAAATCTTTTCATACACACATACATGTCACACAATTTGAAAACAGTATTTCATAATGTTGTGGTCCTTTCGATTTGTTAACTTTTCTTATATGTTTTGTAAGTAGATATAGATAAGTAGTTACCTTGTCTTGCCCATGGATCTATAATAATAACGGTCTTGCCTTACCATTGACCAAAAAACCCTCCTTTCAGACCAATTGGGGTGTCATAACGACTCTACCCTGCGCTTTTGTTACATTACTTTTGCTTGAAATGTAAAACGTGTACATTACAAAATCATCCCACCAAGGGGCATTTGTGGTAGGAAGATCCCATTCACCGTGGTGGTACACGCTCTTTTTGAGTGTAAGCGTTGTGTATGAACTGTGCTGTTCAAATAAAGTTTCCTTGCCTCTCCGAGTGCACTTTCTAGTTACAGTTTTTTTTATGCCTCTTGTCTCTTTACTGCAGTCACTTTCTTATCCCTAAATGAAGGTTAAAAGGCATACTCTGGAACGTTTAGTTGGATGAGCAGGAAAAGCCTACCATTTACCTAAAAAGTTGCTCATGTACTTTTAATAATATGAGTGTTCGAATCAGACAGGAGTAGAATATTACAAAATTATTAATGGCAACGAGATCTTCGGTCTTTAATAATGTATATATGGCACTTTTCATGACACCCAAATACACTTCACAAGACATTATTCATTCAATTGGTACACAGAGGTGGTTAACTAATATATTAGCCGCAGCCGCCTGGGGCAGACTGATGGAAGCAAGGCAACTAATCTGAGCCATTTTCCCCTCTGACCACCACCAATCACTCACACACACACCAGGCTTCCAGGCAATGTGTGTGATGTTTCTTGCTTAAGCACCCAAAGACAGTATGGGAGCCTGTATGTCGCTAAATATCAAGCACCCACAAAGGCGTGAGTTTGTCCCTGTTCCATGGAGACTGTCAGGAGGTGGATCAGGGGATAAGTCAACATGACGCTTTGGGCATCCCTGTGACGTGTGCTGACAGAAACACAGAGACAAGGTTTCAGATGTGGTTCTCCTCACTCCTCACAATACTCTGAGCAGAAGTTAGGACTTTGTGTCTCAGCTGCTCCTTGTCCTTGTCACTCTGGCCCTGGGGATCTGTGGCTGCCTCAATCTGCTCTTGAAGACATCTGTCAACATGTGCGACGCAGAGAGGAACAAAACTCAAGGCTGCACTGTTTGAGAAATAGGACGCCACCACAATTATGTCACCCTACAACAGAGAGGACAAATTCCATTTCCTAATGTGACAAAAAAAAGTATAGTTTTTAGCACAATTTTTTTGTGCAAAAGTGATTAAATACTTTCGATGAGAAAAATATTCTCCTGTGTATAAAGTAAGGCTAATGCTACATAGTTCTTACTTCTTTTTCAAATCTTATTTTGCAATTTTCAGCTTTGTGTAATGGTGTCTATTAAGCAGTTCTTGCATTATCCAAATCAAGCCAATAAGTGGATTAATAAAAAAAGCTTACACTTCACAGAGTTAAAAAATAAAGGAAAAACCACCAAATTAATATAAATTTAATCTATTAAAAGATGTATATATATATTTGACAACATCTGAGAAATGGCAGCATGTCACTCTGAAACAGCTTTAATCTGTATATTTACTAAATGTATCTATCTATCCTCTTCTTTCAGAAGACCACCTTTTAAGTCTGGAGAGTTAATGAGGCATGTTGCTGCATTAATTAACGTTTGTCAAAATCATGGTCCATTTCTAAGCTGTCATAAACTAGCATAAACATTATTGATGGCAGGGGGCCTATAATGAATATTCAGGAGTTGGGTGAAAGCAAGGAAAGTTTTTGAACATGGCTGGATCGTGTGTGATTGACCGACCTTTTAGGATATCAGTGTCACAGGGCAGTTTGCTTTGTGTAGACCTATTACAATTTGAACTTTACAAAAACCTTTGTGTTTTTTTTACTTCATTTTACGAACAGTAAAGTAAAAACAAACTGATACATGCTCCTGTCATTGAAAAGAAAGAAATAAAACATGATATGGGCATATGGGTCAAAATCTTTCGGCCATCTAGCCACAGCTTCTTCTTCCACATGTTAAATGTGTCCCCTTCTTTGTTTTTCTTTTCTTTTTTGTCCATAAAGGCCAGATGACTATATTTTCCCCAATTATAGATTCCCCCAACTCAGCTGCAGAGGTTTGCAGCTACTTCAGAATAACCATGAGGCACATGGTTGATCTGACCACTGCTGTCCTTGTTTGAGCTGTTAGTTTGGGGAGACAACCGTGTCTTGCAAACAAGGATAACATATAAAAAGACAGGAGAACAACATGGAATAGCCTAAAAGTATAACAGCCAATTACCACAGCATTTTCAATATTTGGACAGATATATATTTGAACCATCCATCCATCCATTTTCTTCCCCTTTATCGTTTTCTGGGTCAGGGGGGTTGCATTCAGAGCTGCACCCAGTTCACAGAGCACCAGCCCCTCACTGATCCTCCTGCAGGTGGTGAGTCCACAGGAGGATAGCTGCTCTGTCAGTGACAGCATAGCCTTGATCTTTCAGCTTCACGCAAAGTGGGGTCAAGTGTCTTGCCCAATGACACAACGTCAGCAGACATCAGTGGGAGTCATGAAGTGGGTCTCAGGGTGGGCTCGACCCCACAACCTTCAGACATAAAGGCTATTGCTCTACCAACTGAGCCACTGTCGCCCCATTTGAACCAAATATGTTTAATTTCACCCAGATTGGCCAAGGTTCAGTTTGGTTAAAAACAAATATTTTTCTTCAGTTTGATTTACTGTATAATGATAGTCTGATAGCTTAAGGAAAGAAAGTCATTACCCCTGCAGCTCTTTCTACCTTTTTTTCTAAACATGCACTTGCAGATAGTAGTGACTAATCAATTTCCCCTTTAATGTACAAAGAAGCAGTTTAATTCCCAAAATGGGATGTTCATTTGAGCTGCACTTTCAGCAGTTTTTTTACGAGACAAAAACACTTTAACTTTTCTCAAGGGATTGTCTTTCGTTTCCAACAAATCTCCTCCTAATACCCCGCCGCAGCCCCCAGGTGAGTGAGCGCAGTTGGAATCAGACCTGTACCTTGTCACTGATGACTCAGGCAGTCCCTCAAGCCCAACACAATTTGGCACACAGGACAGCACTGTCGCTCCACCTCAGCATATTCATACACTGTGTGCTTAGAATATTAAATGCAAAATCATCATGGGCGTCTTAGAGAATTTTCATTTGCAAAGACACATGTGGCCGCAGACAACCACAATGCCATGTAAACCCTTCCTTTGCCAAACTCTTTCCTCAAAGCAAGTTAGAATGTCAAGGAAATTAGACAAATAAAGACAATTTTCAAAAGAGAGAAGAATGGAAAGGAGAAATTTGATCCTATACTTTGTCAGTGGAGCCTTGGGAATGGACAGGTAAGTATTTATGAATAATTCAACCCAACTCTAGTTGTTCCTATGTGATTCACTATTCCTATGTGGTTCTGCGGAGACTTATGTCAATTAAATTAACATTCCAAAGAAGAAGTCCACCTCCATCATCCACATTCTTTATTAGACAATTTCAAAACATATTGACCCTTTAGGAACAGTGAGAGATGGTTTTACCCTGAGGTGTATCTAGTACGTGGGCCAGTATGAGTGTCACCCCACACCCCAGATGCTGCTGGTAAGATATAAAGTCTCAGGTACATCTGTCTGTCACAGTTTACCAGCAGCTAGGAAAGAATAGGGAGAGGAAACATGAAGGCTTTGAATCTGTAATTTTTTTTATTAAATAACATGGTATTTCATGTCTACTTCACATGACTTATTCTTAGTAAAATGGTAAACTGAAATTGAAGGCATAGGTTTTAGAAGTTCAGCAAACCTCTGGAATCAATTCTTCCAAAAATAGGAACCACACCACCATCTAGTGGCTTTATAATATAACTCAGTACTTATCTGGTTTCTATTTTACATTCCGTTACCATATATTAAAACATGCTGGCTATAATAGGTATGCAGCATAGATTGAGGTCGTGTTTTTAGAGGCAGCTTTGCTCAAACTGCATCATCATATTTTCCAAAGGGGCTTCAAAGGGAATGAGCCATGAGGAGCAGAGACCCAAAAGAACTGGTGAAAAGTCTTACCAATTCAAAATAGGTTTGACTGTGCTATATGTATATAGAGAGTAGCTGACTTTCTCGGCTCCCTGGGATTAATTAACTCAGAGAGCAGTGTTTACTATCAGGCAAGCGGCATCAATTTGCTTTTGATGAATGATTGATGCTCCCCCAAGGATAAAGAAGGGAAGGACAACTTTCAAATTATCGATAAAGTTCACAGTAATGTTGATAAATTCAAATAAGTGGTATAAACATAAAATAAATGATCCTGATGATGTTGGCTATAAATCTGAATTATAAAAAAGTATGTTTCATCATATAGGGCATATATTGACCTGATAAGCTCAGTGGGACACCTACATTATGATATTTAGATTTGTTTAAAGAAATATTTGTTGTTATCAAGGGTCACATTTGCCTTAGGCCCAACAAAAGGGTTATATTTAGGGATGCAGTATACTATATTCTTGTCCTACAATGATACAAAGGAAAAACAAATGTGACTTAGGGGCAGGTTACATGCGAGGACCTACTGCCCTATAAACTTATAAAGGTTTAAAGATGGAAAGGTAGGACTATACTTTATTGTCTGTGACGGTGACAAATACCAACACAATTAATACCAACAATATTAACAATATCAACTCATAAATCTACCTCTAACCCAAACGCTACAATCATCTTCTCCACTCCCATTATTTTTTGGAGGGTTAAACGCCAGAACCTGTTTGAACCTGTGGTAAACTGTTGGGTATTAAACTAAAGGGGAATCTTGATGAAGTAACAGTGACAATCATAGAGCGTCATTTCTGCTTACAGTGATAAGAGTTACGCAAGCCACACATTCTAAGAAATGTATTTACACTAGAACTAGGTAGATTGATAGATTTATAGAAGATAAATAGATACTTTATTTACCCCCGTATAGGAGAAGTTCAGGTGTTCAATAGCAGCAAAAATATAAAATAAAATTGAGCATTCTAAAAAGCTAACATTAGTGAAATAATAATTATTATTATAATAATAACCATAATAATAATTAATAATCAACAGCCATTCAGGTCACAGCAGCAGAGATGGAGTAGCCTCTGGGTGGAGCAGGACAGGTCACAGCAGCAGAGATGGAGTAGCCTCTGGGTGGAGTGGAGGGGTCAAACCAGCAGAGGTGATGCAGCCGCTGGGTGGAGCAGGATGGGTCACAGCAGCAGAGATGGAGTAGCCTCTGGGTGGAGTAGGAGGGGTCAAACCAGCAGAGGTGATGCAGCCGCTGGGTGGAGCAGGATGGGTCACAGCAGCAGAGATGGAGTAGCCTCTGGGTGGAGCAGGATGGGTCACAGCAGCAGAGGCTGATACAAACTAAAATGTTATTGAAGTGCAACTGCTAAAAATATAATATAGTTTGAATTTTCTTTAAACTTTATTAATGTAATTTATTTGTTATGATTTGAATAAACTACATATTTTTTCTTAGATTTGAGTACTTCTACCATTAGCAAGTTAGTTTTAAATGTAACAATTTTTTGTTGCTGAGCAACAACTCCCCAAATTTCCATTAGGTTGAATAAAGCAGTCAGTATAGTGTCAATATTGTGTTCAAATGTCATGTGTTTACTTACATAAGAAGATGACAAAGTCTGGGATAGTGTCTTTAATTCAGACAGAAGACATGTGTTATTGTTGATGGTAGCGCATGAACAAGAGCACAAACAAAGGATGTTACAAACTGCAAGTGGTAATATACAGCAGGAGAAACGTAGACCTCCTATCAGCAGCACGGTGCCAGTGGCTTCAACCTTGAAATAACCAAAACATCAAGTGGAAAAGTACTGGCTGCTTGTGCAGAATGAAGAGTTAGAACTTTTACCATAGTTGCTTCAAAGTGTCATGAAATCTCACAATACAATGACTTTATGGCACAGCTGATATACTATAGTTATACTTAGGCTATTATATCAGCTGTAGAGGCCATATATTTTAACAATCTTTTGTGGTGCTGTACTTAACAAACAGGATGGAACACGGCATACACTCGAAAACCCTTCTCTACCATAGTGCCACATTGTATAACATGTAGGGGCTGTTTACTGTCCTACATATTATTGTGTGGTTTGTTAAAATCTAAACATGGTCTTAATAACTATTATAAGAACAACCTGGATTTAGTTGGAGAAAAATAGGAAACTAGGCTCTTCCGTATAAACTCAGCCAGAGACCAAGGCAGACGGTTTCACTTTATTGAGTGTGTTGATGTGGTCTATTTAGTGATAATATATCAATTAGCAACACAAAAGCCTCCCACTGATTGTATAGAAGAATGGTGATAGCAAAATGTAAATTCTAAGTCAGCAGGAGTCAAATTATGTAGCCATTGTTCAAAATTCCAGCCCAATTTCCCAAATGTAATATACGATAGCTGCTACAACTTATTACGCAGTGATTGAGTTGGCACATTCCCATGTCTATAATATTTTTTATTCTCAGCATTACAGTCCACAAACAATTTCCAACACAAAGGTATCCCTATCTGCGTTCGATATGTGGGTCTAGCAAAATTGCTCTTCTTTCAAATGTTTCAGAAGAATCACAGGCAAACAATGTTACATTTGTGTGGTTGATTGAAAAATAATGGCAAGGTGACAAAACAAATACACTTTTCCATTTCTGAGTTGTTCCTTGCCGATGCAGGAGGGTCCAAGGTTAACATTGATGGACATTAATCACCGGCCCAAATCAACAACTGTTTCAGTGTCAGGCCAAAAGAGGACTTTTGTAAAGACTTGACCTCTCATAACACTCTCAGACGGTGGAGCGCACGTGACACGTTTCTCCTCAAGGAAGAATGTCTGTTTATTATTGCAAGTGAAACTATTGCGAAACGTCCACGTTGATGTGTGACGTGGGCCGTGGGCAGGCATGATCGTGGTGAGGACATCCCACCCCCACAGTAAAAGCCAAAAACCCTCCCCATGACGCGTGTGATCAGTCAGCATTCTTCCTGCGCCCAAGCCGGTAGCCACGCAACTAACACAAGGAAAAACAACAAGGAAACGCTGATACTGGCTTATTTTAGAAGAAAATTCGAATTTTCTTATATAAACTTCTTTATCATTTTATTTTCATCGTAGATAAAAGAGAAATCGCGCTGACGTCCCTTTTGTAAAGGTAGGATTTATTGTGTTTCCTCCTTAGGCTAATGCTATCGCACCGACCGGTGTCTTTAAACAAACGGGAAAAAATAATCGGACTAGACGCTCGGATAATGTCGAAATATCAAAATATATTGGTAAAGAAACGAGGCGCCAATTTACATGACACAATTTAAGAACTGTTTGTCGATTGAAGACTTTAGCGTGTTTGGCTCCTAGGCCTCGGATCAACGCACTAAAACCCCAAGATGTCGGCGTATAAGGACTTCCGGTCTGAGAACAAAGACCTCATAAACCATACTATAATTTCATTATTCTTGAAAAACTCAATATACATATTTCACAAGTCACATTTTAAGAATATTTTGACATTTGATTCGACAATTTCTCAATTGTATGAGTTGTACGTGTTGAATATCACATTTCTCCCTCGGTGAAAATTGGCTGTAAACATAGACTGTAGGTATTACTGTATTACCTGTATGGCGTTTTTTCTGACTATTAATGCGGGACTGCTATCACTTAAACAGAAAGCGGTATCGTGATTGTGGTAGGTTGTTTGTGTGACATAAAACGGTGAGCAGTATTGTTTCTTTTAATGTTCTGTTCTAAAATAAGCTCCATACTATGGTATACAATAGAATATAGCTGATGAGTCAAGGTCACTATAGACTTAAACCGTCAAAAGTGTGCTGCTAAATCTGCTAGCATGGAGCTGCTAGGCTAACTGTGCCCTACTTTTCCTGCACGTGTGCCACTGGAATGTGTTGCGCCATAATTTGACTTAACACAACAGGCATGGACACAAAAGCGGTCAATTCCGTTAAAACGTCCCGATTATTAAGTTATAGATTGACGTGTCATCACTTTGTTTTGTCTCTCTCCAGGTCGCTATTCTCCTGACCCACTTTCTCTGCTGAATTCTTTTACTGAAAACCTTATCAAGCCGCCAAAGTGGAGTGTGTTATTGGACAAGGGGGACCTTCTCTTTTCAGGTAAGAAAAACATGACAAATTAAACGTAAGCCCCCTCCCCGCCTTCTCTTTTTTTTTCTTTTTGTTGAGCTTTTGTTTCCATTGTTTTATCACAGTGTAAGGGGAGGAGGTGGGGGTGCACCTC
Organism: Knipowitschia caucasica; assembly: GCA_964034765.1. Classification (NCBI taxonomy): domain Eukaryota; kingdom Metazoa; phylum Chordata; class Actinopteri; order Gobiiformes; family Gobiidae; genus Knipowitschia; species Knipowitschia caucasica. Next base: position 23,927,183 of record OZ035826.1, on the reverse strand, counting down.
AGCACTATCCCAAGACTGACGACAACAGGTTATTTGTCTTTTCCTTATTTATCTGGCTCATTCTCCTGGCATTTTCAAGCTTGCAGACAATCCACTACAAAAACTTGGGCAACGATTTTAAAAATGTGTCTTCTGTCTTCAGCGACTCCCTGGGGAAGCCCCCAGGTGATAGCAGTCAGAGATGGGTTCCTTCTCAAAGCACTAGGCGAGAGGTTTTATCCACCAAAGAGAAATCACAAAATGACAAAATCTTCCGAAAAGTGAGAGGGTGAGTGTCTGATTCATTTGCGTTTCTGTGTACATCAACTCCTATCCACTTTATTTGTAGAGCACATTTCATAGAAAAGGCCCTGTTCTCCCGGGTTTTAAGTCTCATCCTAGGCACCACGAGCTGGAGCTGGCCCTCATGGTAATAATTGTACTTGTATCATATTTTCCAGCATACTCAACAAGCTGACACCTGAGAAGTTTGACAAACTTTGCTTTGAACTTCTCAATGTGGGAATTGATTCAAAGGTTGTCTTAAAAGGAATAATCTTGTTGGTGAGTGTTTCTGGTCTGTATTAATGTTTTGTTCAGTAATATTTCTGTTTGGTTGACATCTTTTGGCGTTTTGCTTTTCCTAGATTGTTGACAAAGCCCTTGAAGAACCCAAGTATAGTCAGTTATACGCTCAGCTTTGTCAACGCTTGTCAGAAGATGCACCCAACTTTGAAGAACCGCTTGAAACCCCAGCCACAAACAAACACAGCACAGTAAGACTGGTTCAAATGATCTTTCACTAAAATATTACCGAAAATATGCAGAATTTGTGCAATACTGAATTTGTTTTTATTTTTAAAGACCTTTCGAAGACTGCTCATATCCAAGCTGCAGGATGAGTTTGAGAATCGAGCCAGAAATGTGGAACGTAAGTGACATATTTTGTGTAATACTCAAAATTAATAAAGTATTTGAAAATAAATACGTTTAACTCTATGTAGTCTTTGAGAAGAACGAGGCTCCACTCACCACAGACGAAGAGGAGCAGCAGGCCATTGCAAAGATTAAGATGTTGGGCAATATCAAATTCATTGGAGAACTTGGAAAACTTGGTCTCATTCACGAATCCATCCTCCATAGGTGCATCAAGACTGTAAGTAATATTTTTATTGAATTGAGTCAAACTTCTAGAGATATTGGGACTGTTTTTTGACTGTCTGTCTGTAGCTATTGGAGAAAAAGAGAAGAGTACAACTCAAGGATATGGGTGAAGATCTTGAATGCCTCTGTCAGATAATGAAGACTGTGGGTCCTAAACTTGACCATGATAAGGCTAAGGTAAATTTAGTTTTTAACAAAGGGTTTAAAACTTGACAACTTGTACTGAACTTAAGTGTACTTTTCCAGGCTTTAATGAACCAGTACTTCAGCCGAATGGTGGCCCTAGCAAACAACAAGGAGCTGCCGTCGAGGATTCGATTCCTGTTACAGAACATCATAGAGCTGAGAGAGGATCGCTGGTCTCCTCGCAAAGCCTATGTGGACAATGGGCCAAGGACAATTAGTCAGGTCCGACAAGATGCTGTCAAGGTAAGGCTGGAAATGTTGTATGTTCGATCGCTGCCGAGGACCAAGCTGTGTCGTCCATGCGATTATTGACCGGGTCTTATTTACAGGAGTTGGGTTTTTTTATTCCACAACAGAACGATGGATACAAGAATGACTTCTTCGTGGAGAACTCTTTCATGCAGTCAAAAATCAAGTTTGACAGGGAGACGATTGGAGGCCTTGCTGACATGTTTGGACAAATGCCTGGTATGTTTTTGGCAGGTACAAACTTGTATTTGCAGATAATTCTGTCAAACCTGCTTAGTGTGTTCTTTGGACTTCTACAGGAAGCGGAATTGGCACTGGCCCTGGAGTCATCCAAGACCACTACTCCCCCACCTTTGGTCGTCATCGTGCTAATCCAATCTACAACGGGCACAATGGAAATTCGAATGGACTGCACCAGCAATCGTATGAAAATGGAACTAAGCACTACAATAAGACCAACCAGGTATTTGCATACAGTAAAATAGTGGTAAAATAGTTTTTTTTAAATATTTTTATATGTAGTTATTATTATTAATTATTTTTAGGGGCAGAACTCACCAGTTTTCACCCACAAGCAAAACCATTCAAGCCAGATGCAGTCTAAAGATATGGGGTCAAGATTTAACAAGAAGGGGAAGGTGAATGCAGAGGAGATCAGTCTGAGGCCAGCTCAGTCCTTTATGATGAATAAAAAGATGACAAAACTGCAGCCTCAGGTGACCATGATGCCTCCCAGTGCCCAAGGATCTTCTCCGTTAGGACAGGTAATGAGTGGTGTTGAAGTTGCTCCAGTTTACTGCAGTTGAAGTTGCTGAAGTTTTTGGAAATTTATGTGGGGGTTTTTTTGCCTTGTGTTTTAGTCTCCGCAGCTTGGTTTGAGAAGCAATCCTCCGCCAATACAAGAAAAGGTAAAGTCTAACAAAAAGGCACCACCGACAAAGGAGGAGTTGCGCAAAACGACTGTAAGTTCTTGACGTATTTTCCGCAACATTTACTCATTTTGCAATGTGGCTAATTGCATGTTTTTCTTCAGGAAACTATTATGTCGAACTACCTAAACAACAAAAATGTCAATGAAGCTGTGAACGGTGTGCGGGACTTGAAGCCTCCCAAGCACTTCCTGTCTGAGCTCGTGAGCAAGGTCGTGGTGTATTCCCTCGACCGCTCGGATGAAGACCGGGAGCACACCAGCACCTTTGTCCATACACTGTGCACTAACGCTCTCGTGACCGGAGAAAACCTCCTGCAGGGTCTTCTGACTGTTGTCGATCAGTGCCCAAAGATTGAGGAAGAGGTCCCGCTGGTGAAGTCTTACCTGGCACAGTTTACAGCTCGCGCCATTATTGCAGAGCTGGTTAATATGTCCGACTTGGCCCATCACCTGGAGAACGGTTCCCACTTCCCCCTGTTCCTCTTGTGTCTGCAGCAGATGGTCAAACTCAAGGACCGCGAGTGGCTGTCTGACCTGTTTCAACAAAGCAACATTAACATGCTCAAAATGCTGCCTGGTATGTACAACATGTAAAAAACAAAAAAAAACTACTAAATGACACTAATGTAGGTCAGGGTAAAAGAATGGCAATGGTACGTCCGCTACATGCGAATGCCCTTTTCTCTCTCAACAGAAATTGATCAAAACAAGGACCGCATGTTGGAAATACTGGAGGGCAAGGGCTTAAGCTTCTTGTTTCCACTGATGAAACTGGAAAAAGAGTTGTTGAAGCAGATTAAGGTCGATCCTTCTCCACAGTCTATATACAAGTGGATCAAGGACAACATCTCTCCAGCGCTTCACACCGATAAAGGCTTTGTCAACATTCTTATGACCAGGTAGTTTTTTATTTAAGGGGTTTCAATATTTTTTGAAGTGTCAAAACGAGGTCATTGCATCATCATACATGAGAAACTCAACTTTTTTATTTTAAGAGTTTTAGCTTTTAAATCTTATCACTTTGAGAACAACTGCACTCTATTAAGTTACAAATTTCCTTTATTTTTATTTTTTTTTTAGTTTTTTGCAGTATATCATGTATGAGATCAACCCAGAGGATGATGAAGAGCAGCTTGCATCACCCAGCAAAGAACAACTTGATGAGGAAAAGCAACTGCTGCTGTCTTTCAAACCAGTCATGCAAAAGTTCCTCCACGACCATGTTGACCTGCAAGTCAGTGCCCTGTATGCCCTTCAGGTCCAATGTAACAGCAAAACCTTTCCTAAAGGTAAGCAGGAATGACTTCACATGGGTTACATTTAAGTATTTTTAAATTTGTTTTTTTATGCTCACTGCCTTCTCTTAAAACCAGGAATGTTGCTCCGCTACTTTGTCCACTTTTATGACATGGAGATAATTGAGGAAGAGGCCTTTCTCTCATGGAAAGAGGACATCGCCCAGGACTATCCAGGAAAAGGAAAAGCGCTGTTTCAGGTAACTTTTGTTTGTTTTCAATCTCTGGTATCTAATTGTTCTTGATTTGTAAGGGTGTGAATGTTTGTGCTGCAGGTAAACCAGTGGTTGACTTGGTTGGAGACTGCAGAGGAGGAAGAGTCTGATGACGAGGATTACTGAGAGCAGGGCAAAAGCCATGTAACTTTTTTTTTTTCCTTTTCAATACTTTATTTTTTTTCTCCCCCTCAATCTTGTTCTGTCGTTTTTGTTTTTGTTAGTATTATTCAACCACTGTTACACTTCATTCCACAGTGACTCATCAACCCAGAATCAACAATTTATCTAGACATCCCTGTTTGGGAGTTTTTACAGATGGTATATTGCAGGCAAATGCACCAGCATCAGATCTAACCTGTTGTCACTTGGTCACTAAGTGCTAACCACAGATATAAGAACTGTTTACAAGAGAAGGCTCAAAGCGTCAAGGGCTTTTTCCACGTAATCTTTGCTTGTTAAAATCCGTTTTGAGATGCACTTTGCCAAGCATCATGAGATGTGCAATAGATTTACACTCTCCTTGATTTGTAAAACTATCTTTTACAATGGCTAGTTGTGGTAATGGTTTCATGTGTTTGAAAGCAAGCTTTATTTTAAGAACATAAATTTGTTTTCAGTAATAGTCTTTTTTTATTTGCACAATGTGGTTGCAGTTTTACTTTAGGTAATTGCGTTTTGTATGAATCTTTTTGTGCTTGGTAATTTGTGTGGCCTTTAATTTATCAGATGGATATACCTCTAAAGTATCGGACTATACTTGAATGTCTCAGTCTGGACATGCCGAGACAGCCAAAGGTTTAAGTTTCCTGTGCTGCAGTTGTTCACCATCCCAAAAGTGGTGATTTTTAAGTTTTAATATGATCTTTTTAACTTCATGAAATTGCAGGAATTATGTATGTGTAAACTTGGGCTTTTTAATATCACTGTTTATGCCATGTGCTTCAAAGCCTTGGTGTACAGCTATGGAGCAACCTTTAATAAAGTCTAACAATGAATTCTGTCCATGTTTATTCAGTTTCAATGAATAGTCAAGCAGCCTGTGCCAATACTTAGTTTTTAAATATTGTAAGCTCTGGGTCATGTGAGAGCAACGCCTGTTATTTATTTAGACTTTAAGGACTCATGCTAGCACAGGATCATTGAAGTGTTACGTTCTTGCCCTGTAATCTGACTGTCCTAGGAATATGAATTGTGTCCTTGATTAGATACATTAACGTGGCCAAACCTGCATGTGAAAACCAGACCTCTGAAGCTAAGCAGGGTACTGTGATGGGAGACCTCTGGGAACACCAGGTGCCAAACTTTACCCACATTGCTTAGTATGAGTCTGGTGGTCAGTCGTACTAGTTGCCTCCCTTCTGTCGTGTGCTCCAGGGCAGCTAGCTCTAATAGTGTATCCCCAGAGTATGGAGTGAAAGAACATGTGCAGCGCCTGAGTGTCCAAATAAAGCTATTAACCTGGTACATTGTGATTAGTGATCTGATGGGTCAATAGCAGATTGGTTGCCTCACTTGTCAGCCCAGGGCAGCTGTGGCTACAGCAGTTTCCCACATAAGTGAATTCTGTGTGAAATGTCAGTGTTCGTATGCATGCTTAGTGCACCACTTAAATTGACTGGACGTTCACAAAGTTAGGCAAAATGAGCATTATCTTCAGCCTGTACCATGCGTGTCTGCTGTAAAGTTGCTGTTCAGTAACAAAGGTTTTTTTTAAAAGTGAAGAATACAAGAGTCCCACAGGAAAATACTGCAATTTTATTTCAAAATGGTTTTACTTGCCAAATTAGCACTGCTTTAGAACTTGAGTTTTAGTCCATGCCCCCATTGTCTCATCCAAAAATGCTAATGCTTTTTAATTCTGTTCAATTGATTTGTGCACAATACTGCACATAGTTGACAAAACAAAGTGAAGTTTAATGCAAGTAGAAGACAAACGCAGGTCAACAATTGAAAGATTTCTTTTTAAAGAATTTGACTACATAAACAGATGACTACCCTTTCAATCAGTATAAACCATTTAGGAAAGTCGGAATAAAGAAAAGTTTATTTAATCACTGTCATTATTGGAAGCTTCTGGTTCAGAAGCATTTTCTGATCGCCGCGGTGACGCCTCAATGTCAGACCCAGCTTCAGATCCATGGCCTGAGGCCGGAGCTGGAGACGCAGCACGAGACTCAGACCCAGAGCGGCTTCTCTTGCTCTCGTTGTCTGACTGGTCGGAGTCGGACTGCGGCTGCACCCTCCTCCTCTTCTTCACTGGACGGTCGCTTCCTGAGTCATCAGAGCCGGCAGATCGTGGAGGACTCCCCGCCTCGCTGCCCGAGCGGTTCTTTCCTCCATCAGAGTCACTATCTGAGGCAATGCGCTTATTATGGCCGACCTCATCTTCAGACCCTGATCCACTGTCCCGATTTCTGTCAAAAATAATACTTGGGTCATCCATTTTTTCACAAACATAGCAAAAAGGCTGATCAACATTGCTCAGCAGCATTGAAAAGGCAAAAGAAGGGGTGAGCATAAAGACATTTGGTCATTATATACGTTCAAGTTCATAACATGTGCATGCAATACAACTCGATATCCTGTCATGTCCCTTGGCTACATTAGGTCTAGGTCCTTTCTCCTATTGAAGTGAATTAGGCATGTAAAAAACATTGAATTTTCATGACCGAGGCTCTAGCCTCATTAATCTACGTTAACTACATAGATTAAAATATTCCAAGTTCTTTGAAATAACAAACATTTTGAGCTGCGTACTTTTCATAAATGCAGCTCTACGTTCTACTAGATCAAAGCCGAGACAGCGGCGCCAAAACTCGCAACAGCTTCGGCACCTTTGCGCACAGAGAACTGCTTTTTGAATCTTCCCATTCTTCTGTGCTGCGGGTTAAAGCTTTTTAGCAGCAAACGACGGCTCGTTCACGGCTAAAGTTTAAATACAAGTGATGTGTGTGGAGCTGATCTAATACCAAGGACCAGCAGCACAAACATGTTCCATGTGGTTTGACTGAAGCCGCGTATTTGCGAGGATCCTTTGGGCGGTACCCGTGTGCAACTTTGGCGGACTAGTAAAAGAGGGGAGAGATGATGCGTGTGGATGTTACGTATCAATGGAGAGGGGGAAAAAATGTGTGTGTGTGTGCGTGCATATGTGGCACGTTTGGCATGAAAGTCGGCCCAGAGTTCACTAATACATTGGCGCACACAGAGACGGACCCGCTCGTCTCACCGTGCAAATAGTGCTTAAAATAGCGTTATTAAGAGATCTCCCCTCTCTTTTTTTAACCGACAGCTTTGACCGGTTAACGCTGTGACGGTCAACCACCGGTTAAACGGTCACCGATTTACATCCCTAAAGTGAATACAGCACAAGTTTGTTTATACATGTGATGGTCACATGAGTCGCACATTGATGGCCCCTGCTTTAAACTCAAATCTTTTACCTGTCTTCAGCTATCTTTAATCCATCCTCATCTGAAGAAGAGTCAGATGACGAAATGATAGCTTTGGATTTGATTTTTCCCTTGAGTGACGGCGGCAGGCGCTCTGGCTGGGGCTAAAAGAAGTAGGAATATAAATGATTATCAAAAGTAAAACTTTCCTAATTTAAATTATGGAATAAGTGGTGTACAAACCTTGGGCATCTTTTTACGTTCTTTAGGTTTCCGCTGCTTTTTAGGTCTCGATTCTCCTTCATCACTATCATCTCCTCCACTTCTGGCAGGTCTAAAATATACAGCCAGTGTTTATCTATTCATACATGATTATAATTAATAAAAAGCTTTCTTTGCACTACCTCTTCTTCCTTTTACGCGATTTCTTCTCTCCATCAGCATCGCCGTCATTCTCGCTACCGCTGCCCTTTCTTTTCTTCTTCTTTTTGAGTGGAAGGTCTTCATCAGAGTCATCATTAACAAACTCATCCATGTCACCTCCTTTCTTGCGCTACAGACAGTTTTGAAATGTAAAGATACTTGTTTGAACTTTAGGTTTGAACGCCGCAAAACTGAACACTTACACGTCCTCCACCGCCCTTCTTTTTCTCTTTAGCCACTTCTTTTGGTCCGTCTGCGAAAGACAGCAGGTTCTTGGTCTTTTCCACATACAAAGCTCTCTGTTCCAAGAGCTTCTTTTGTTCCTCAGCGACTCTGCTGCGCTTTTCTTGCTATAATAGATTAAAAAATAATAATAATCTGCCATATTTTTTTCTAATATAAATATCCATTTACTGAAGGCCCATCAACACTAACCTGTTCTTTTAATAGCTGCTGTCGTAGCAAGTCCCTCTCTTGCTCCTGTTTGGCACGCATCTCCCTCTCCTCCTCATCTTGCTTTCTGGCTCGAGCAACATGATACTGAGCCTGACTCAGCAGATCGGAGCACTGCCTGTAACCACAAAATAACCATTTGAGAAATCATTCATCAGATATAAACCATGAGGACCTCTCCAATACACTCACCTTGCTTCAGAGGCAGCTAGAGCCAGGTCAAATCGCATTTTGTCCCCAGCTTTGCTAAGGTAGCTGAAATATCTGTGCAAGAGACATAGGGTAAGTTTAAATTGTGGTGTTTAACAGCACCTCAACATATTCATAATGTAGCAATGATTCATTACCTGTGTGCCAGTTCCAGCTCTTTGACGGCACTGAGCACAGCTTTCAAGTTACTTTTCTCATCTTTGAGTACTAGAGTGGCTAAGCGCTGCAGTACAAGAGCCACGTTGAACATGAGCACAGTGTCGCTCGGAGCCACATGGCGGGCCTGTTGTAAGTATAGAATTAGTAATAATTCAGTACAACACGGATTTAAAGAATAGCTTCAGTTACCTTAAGGAGCATCTGTTTGCACTCGTGGAGTTTCCCACATTTGAACAGTGCCCTCGCAAGGTACAGCAGAACTTCAGTGTTTTGGTATTTGTAAAATTTCTTTAGACAGTTCTCATACTAAAAAAAAAAAAAAAATGTTTTATTATATATATATATATATATATATATATATATATATATATATATGGTATGTTGAAAGGGAAGGGATCGAGAGCAGTGACGTCGCCCGGCATGGCGCAGCCGGGGCCCCACCCTGGAGCCAGGCCTGGGGTCGGGGCTTGTATGCGAGCGCCTGGTGGCCGGGCCTTAGCCCACGGGGCCCGGCCGGGCTCAGCCCGAAGGGATGACGTGGGCAGTCCCTCCTGTGGGCCCACCACCTGCAGAGGGGTCCGTGGTGGCGCGGTGCTGAGAGGACTGGGCGGCAGTCGAAGGCGGAGACCTCGGCGACCCAGTCCGCACACACAGGCGGCGAGCTGGGGTGGCCATTCTCATTGCCCCCCATCTCAGCCGCCACGTGTTGGAGTTCTCCCCGGTGAATGAGAGGGTCGCGTCCCTCCGCCTCCGGGTGGGGGACAAGTCTCTCACTGTTGTGACGGCCTACGGGCCTAACAGCAGTGCAGAGTACCCGGCCTTCTTGGAGTCCTTGGGAGGGGTACTGGACGGTGCACCGCCCGGGGACTCCGTCATTCTCCTGGGGGACTTCAACGCCCATGTGGGAGGCGCCAGTGACACTTGGAGAGGGGTGATCGGAAAGAACGGCCCCCCTGATTTGAACCCGAGCGGTGTTCAGTTGTTGGACTTCTGTGCCAGTCACAGTTTGTCCATCACGAACACCATGTTCGAGCACAAGGGTGTCCACCAGTGCACGTGGCACCAGGACACCCTAGGCCGGAGGTCGATGATCGACTTTGTTGTCGTATCATCTGACCTTCGACCGCGTGTCTCGGACACTCGGGTAAAGAGAGGGGCGGAGCTGTCAACCGATAATCACCTGGTCGTGAGTTGGATCCGCTGGCAGGGGAGGAAGCCGGTCAGACCTGGCAGACCCAAGCGTATAGTGAGGGTCTGCTGGGAACGTCTCGCTGAGCCCCCTGTCAGACGGACTTTCAACTCGCACCTCCGGGAGAGTTTCTCCCAGGTCCCGGCGGAGGAGGGGGACATGGAGTCCGAGTGGACCATGTTCTCTGCCTCAATCGCCGATGCGGCGGCTCGTAGCTGTGGTCGCAAGGTCTCTGGTGCTGGTCCCGGCGGCAACCCCCGAACCCGGTGGTGGACACCGGCAGTAAGGGATGCTGTCAGGCTGAAGAAGGAGTCCTATCGAGCCATGATGGTTCGGGGGACTCCTGAGGCAGCTGTCCAGTACCGGCAGGCCAAGCGTGCCGCGGCCCGGGCTGTTGCAGAGGCAAAAACCCGGGACTGGGAGGAGTTCGGAGAGTCCATGGAGCATGACTATCGGTCGGCCTCGAAGAGATTCTGGCAAACCATCCGGCGCCTCAGGAGGGGGAAGCAGTTCTTTGCCAACACCATGTACGGTGCGGGTGGAGAGCTGCTGACCTCGACTGGGGATATTGTCGGGCGGTGGAAGGAATACTTTGAGGTTCTCCTCAATCCCCCCGTCACGTCCTCTGTTACAGAGGCAGAGGCTGAGGATGTTGGGGCGGATACATCTATCTCCCTGGCTGAGGTCACCAAGGTGGTTGGTAGCCTCCATGGTGGCAAGGCTCCGGGTGTGGATGAGATCCGCCCTGATTATCTAAAGTCTCTGGATGTTGTAGGACTGTCTTGGCTGACACGTCTCTGCAACATCGCGTGGCGATCGGGGGCAGTGCCAATGGAGTGGCAGACCGGGGTGGTGGTCCCTCTCTACAAGAAGGGGGACCGGAGGGTGTGTTCCAATTATCGTGGGATCACACTCCTCAGCCTCCCCGGTAAGGTCTACTCCAGGGTACTGGAGAGGAGGTTACGGCCGATGGTCGAATCTCGGATCCAGGAGGAGCAGTGTGGTTTTCGTCCCGGTCGCGGAACACTGGACCAGCTCTATACTCTCCATCGGATACTCGAGGGTTCATGGGAGTTCGCCCAACCTGTCCACATGTGTTTTGTGGATTTGGAGAAGGCGTTCGACTGTGTTCCCCGGGGTGTCCTTTGGGGGGTTCTCCGGGAGTACGGGGTCGGGGGTCCTCTGCTGAGGGCCATTCGATCCCTGTATGACCGGAGCCAGAGCTGTGTTCGCATTGCCGGCAGTAAGTCAGACCTGTTCCCGGTGAATGTTGGCCTCCGACAGGGCTGCCCTTTGTCACCGGTTCTGTTCACTGTATTTATGGACAGAATATCTAGGCGCAGCCAGGGGTCGGAGGGGGTCCGGTTCGGAGACCACAGGATTTCATCTCTGCTGTTTGCGGACGATGTTGTCCTGTTGGCTCCAACGAACCAGGACCTGCAACATGCACTGGGGCGGTTTGCAGCCGAGTGTGAAGCGGCTGGGATGAGAATCAGCACCTCCAAATCTGAGGCCATGGTGCTCGACCGGAAAAAGGTGCCTTGCCCTCTGCAGGTGGGTGGAGAGGTCCTTCCTCAAGTGGAGGAGTTCAAGTATCTCGGGGTCTTGTTCACGAGTGAGGGAAGAATGGAGCGTGAGATTGACAGGCGGATCGGTGCAGCGTGCGCAGTTATGCGGTCGCTGTATCGGACCGTTGTGGTGAAGAGGGAGCTGAGCCGAAAGGCAAAGCTCTCGATTTACCGGTCAATCTTCGTTCCCTCCCTCACCTATGGTCATGAGCTTTGGGTAATGACCGAAAGAACGAGATCGCGGATACAAGCGGTCGAAATGAGCTTCCTCCGCAGAGTGGCTGGGCGCTCCCTTAGAGATAGGGTGAGGAGCTCAGTCACACGGGAGGAGCTCGGAGTAGAGCCACTGCTTCTCCACGTCGAGAGGAACCAGTTGAGGTGGCTCGGGCATCTGTTCCGGATGCCTCCTGGACGCCTCCCTGGGGAGGTGTTCCGGGCACGTCCCACCGGGAGGCGGCCCCGCGGAAGACCCAGGACACGCTGGAGGGACTATGTCTCTCAGCTGGCCTGGGAACGCCTTGGGGTCCCCCCGGACGAGCTGGAGGAAGTGTGTGTGGATAGGGAAGTCTGGGCGTCTCTGCTTAGACTGCTGCCCCCGCGACCCGACAACGGATAAAGCGGAAGAAAATGGATGGATGGATGGATGGATGTTGAAAGGATCTGTCAGTTGGTCTGATATCTATATAGACTACTAACCATTTGTACAGCACTGATGTACTGCTTCTGTTCCACATAGATGTGAGCCAGATTGAGCCAGACATCACTAATGTCTGCAGTTGCTTCTCTCACTTGAGCAAACACATCGCGAGCCTCTCTGAAGTAGCCCTTATGGGCGAGGACGGCACCTAGAGAACATAACAAAAAAAATTAAACATCTCATTTTGAAAATGAGAAACACTAAATTATTCATCAGTATAGTGTTGACTAATAATCAGCCAGACTGACCAATGCCATTTGCAGCATATAGATTCTTAGAATCATTGCGGAGGACTTGCTTGTAAATGGCCAATGCTCTGTCTTGATGTCTTTTCTCCTGTTGAAAAGCAACACTTCGAGTTATTTCCCAATCTAGCACAACACTTACTACTATTAATGTTCGTAAAGTGTCATAAAAAGTGTACCTTTTCCCTGTCTCTGGTAGGCTGGTGCAGTGTCTGCAACCACACATTACCCAGTGCCAACATAGAATAGGTGTCATTTTGTGTTGACGGCTGCTTTAGAATACGCTCAAATTTCTTCTGCCCTGGACCCCACTCCTGTTTAGCCAGATGAAGATTTCCAATCAAGGACCAAGCATCTGGATGATCCTGAGAAAAAAGAGGTAAGATTGTCAATGTAATATCTTTTTAATGAGAGATTAAGTGGAGAAGATTGAGACATACAGGCAAATATGTTAAACGGGGATATAGCTGAACTTCTTCAGGACTTAGTTTAAAGCCTTGTAGCAGCCACTAGGGCACTACAGTCACCACACTGAACACAAGTTCAACTGTATCCTGTTTTCACATTTAACATACGAGAGATTACCTGATTAATTTGCAGAGCTTCTTTGAACCAATCTGAAGCCTCATAGAAGTTTCCTTTGTCACGAGCCATAGCTCCAAGTCGCAAATAACCTGCAAGACAAATTGTGAACAGTTAATCTTTCATGTATTAACATACTTCATAATGAAGTATCTGAACATCTTTAAAAATCTTACAGTCAACATAGTTAGGATGCTCCCTGAGGATGTTTTTGTAAAGTTTCTCAGCCTCGTGAAATTCACACATAGCCTCGTAAAGTCGAGCCAAATTGTAAGATGTTGTGACAGAAATGGCATTATAGTAATGCTCGTCGTGCTCTCCCTCCGCTTTGGCGCGTTCCAGAGATGCAAGGAAATATTTCTGCAAAAGTCATTCGTATAAGTGAACACTGTGACTTTTTCACTATTTCCGTACATTTGGGATTGCAACACACCTTCGCTTCCCCAAGGTTTCCCAGCCGGAAGTGAAGTGCGCCCAAATTGTTGAGGATCTCAGGAGGGACATCTGCCTGGACTTTTTCTTGCAGAATGCGAGTAGCTGTCCCATAAGCCGATAAAGCGCCTTGAATGTCTGTCTGTTCCAAGATTTGAGCCAACTCAATCCAGGCCTCCACATCATCCGGGTATTGCTCTGTGACCTTTTTCAAATGACCCTCAAAGTATAACATACAAACATGTTAGTTTAGGCTGTTCAGCAAACATCCAACATAAACACATTGCATACATACTTTGGCAATGTCTCGCTTTTCCTGATCATCTGAAGTTGCATAGAGGGAACCAAGAATCTTCATAGTTTCATAGTTATTCGGGTAAGCCTTTAGAACCTTTTCAAAGCACTGGGCAGCATTATCTTTGTCCCTTCGATAAACATACATCTGACCCAGGCCAAAAAAAGGTAACACAAAAGTGGAGGAGGCAAACTGAGTTGCCTGATAATAATACTGAAATGCTTGATCATAGTCCTCCTAGTAACAAAACATGAAAACAATGAAATATGCATAAATATCTAAGAAAGAAATTACAGATGAAATATAGTCATGTCCATATTACCTGAACGTGAAATGATCGGGCCAACTGGTAACAGCTCTCAGCTTGCATTGCCTCAACTTCAGTATTATGAAAAGCATGTAGGGCCAAGTGCTGTACTTTACTGTAATCCTGTGATGAAATACAAATACAATAATTAAGAAGAATATATTTTAAGCTATTGTCTATGTAAACGTTTAGGGTACCTTTTTAAAGAAGAAATGGTTGGCCAAATGGTTCAGAACCATCGGGTTGCTGGGGTCGATGGTGTAAGCGCGAGACAGGAGCTGAACTCCATTCTTGATCGAGTCTGCTTCTTTGCTGTTGAGTTCCAAAACAGCCAAACCCACAAGAGCACCCACACACTTCGAGTTCAGATCAAGAGCCCGTCCAAAAGCAAGTCTGGCTTTTTCCAGCTTGTTGAGCTTCACAAAACAGTGGCCCATTCCAAGACGTACCTCAGCTGGATGCAAACAATGTGAAACAATGTAAGGCTACATATAAACTAGATTAAATATAACATGTAATGTTCTGATAAAAACACATATTACCTGGGCAGCCAGGATTTGTACGCAGGGCTTTTTTGTAGTATGCAAGTGCTCCTCTGTAATCCTTCTTATTGAAGGAGATGCAAGCCTTACCTGAAGAGACACATTTTTATTTTAGGAAATAAAACACAAAAATACAGAAATTGTTAAAGTTACCAAGTAAAGCAGGAATGTTGTTGGTGGACTGATTAAGCACAAAGTGAAACTGAGCATCGGCTTGATCCATCTTATCCCCTTCCAACAGACAAAAACAGGCTCTTCCCAGAAGATGGTTCTGAAAGAGTAGAACGATGTTATAACAATCACTTGATACTATAATCACTTTACAAAATTTAACTTTACCTGATCATACATGATGATCTTGTCTGCCATAGTATAAAGAAGGGTGGCTTGAGTGATGAGCTCTTTCTTGGCATCTTTATTTTTCTCTTTACGTGCTTGCTGAACATAGTAAGCTGCTAAAGTGTCAAGACAGGTCATCTGGTCTTTTTCGTGATCTCTGTAATCAAGGTTCCCATCTATCCGTGCTGCCTCCAGCAGCTTCACAAAGTCTTCAGTTTTGCCTTGCTTGTAGTACTCCAACTAAAAAACAGGTTTAGAATATGTAAATATAATAACAATCTTGAGTACATTTCCTTTCGTGCTTACCGTACGTGTTTTTAACTCACCGCTAATGCAATCCATATGTGAAGTTGTGTATGCTCCTGCTTCAGAATACTGATGACCTCATCTCCCTCAGGCAGCTGGTCAAAGTCTAGCTCAATGACCTGCAAAAAGCATCACATTTACGCCAAGAATCAAAAAGTACCAATGAGGGAAAACACATTTCAAGACAGTTGTGAAGAAAATCGCACAAGAACATTTCTTCAAGTACAAGGGAAAGATAAATATAATATTTCGCAAAATAAAAAACTTTATTTTCAAATTGTGCTTGAACATAGAAATATTGAACTATTGGTAGAATGTAAAGTTATGATTAACCGCTAGCGATATTGTGAATGCTAATGCTACACGGCTCGTACAGAGTAAAGTATTATTATTTTTACCTCATCCGTGTCCCGCAGTGGGATCTCGATGGAACCACGAGACATCTTGGCTGATTAGGAGTCTGATCTGTAGTGTGCAGAGGTAATAATTACAATCAAAACATTAGACTTTAATCCTTAGCGCTTGAACTACTTCATGCTGATATTTAGGAGAGGAACCAAACAGCGGAGGACAGTGCAACAGAATAGATGGTCCGGGTAGATTAACAGGGAACAGAAAGTGGTTCCCATCACAAGCGTGGTAAATTCCGCAGAGCGCATAAGTGTATTATGTATCTTTATTTGCGAAAGGGATTCTCATTTTCACTATAATATGGTAATATTTAAGTTGTATTTAATTTAGTATCACATAGCTTAATTTTAAGACTTAAAAATGACGACACATTATACTTTCTTGTGTATTTTGATAATATAATTTAGCCATACTCAATAAGGAAAGAGTGACTTTGGAATCTGATATCTGGATTATATAATAATGTTGATAATCTTGATTATTGTGGACGAAGAGCGTGCTCTGAGGAGGAGGAGGAGTCCTGGATGCCAGCTGGTTCTGATGTGAAGCTGTGAATATTACAAGAGCACCTTGAAAGATTATTACCACGTCATGGATAAAGCTTCGGGAATATTACATGAAGAGGTTCACTTTAGTGCTAAAGAACTTGCCCAAAGTGAGAGGTAAGTCAGGCACATCATTTGTGAAAGGTCAAAGTAAGTGTCATGTTTTTTGTTGGTTTTTTTATCAAGGGTTTTCATGAGATGGTGCCCTTTGTGAATCGATCCTGACAGCTTGGTAATTTTACTTTCCACACGTTTCATTGCTTTCTTACTTCCAAAAATGGTATGATGTTGTGACGTATAAACATTAATAAAGTGTATTTTTAGGCTTCACCACTGACTCCTTACAAAATGTCCAATGGCAGGGACGGTAAGAGTTGCTGAATCTGTCTATTTTTTTTGTAACTCGATTTTAATTTCAGACTAAGCTAAGCCAATCACCATCTATATTTTTAGCTTGGGATTCCTCCAGTTATGAGACCAAAGATCTGCCAAACAGCACTGTATTTTCTGAGCATGAACTCCTTGACATCATGTACAATGCCTGTGATGTCAATAATACGGGTAGGCCAATGACATGTAAACCTACTTCAAGTATGTTTTTATTCTTTACATTTTACAATTTCCAGGAGATGTGTTGGTGTCCTCTATTGTACAGTATATGAGGACGATGACAGTTCAATGTCCAGACATGGAGCGCCTTTCTGCTCTTGAGCATCTCCTTGATCCTGGCTCTGTGGACCCAGCGGTGAGCCGAGAGGTCTTCCACTCCAAAATGAGGGAATGGATCAGTCAGTGCAGCCAAGACAGGTGTTTTACAAGCTCCACTATAAAGTTTGGGCTAAAAGTTCAGTAAAAGCTTTTCTGTTCCTGTAAACTCTCTGTGTCTTTCAGCTGTGATGTTGATAGCAGTCTTGTTTCTTGGCCAGACTCGACTAAAAACCTTGTAAATGGTAAGCTCTTTTTATTGAGTTTATGACATTGATCTGATATTTATCAAACTGTGTACTTTAAACAAAGTGGTTTCTTTTCAGGGCTCGATTTTTCATCATGTCAAAGCAAAAGTGTTTCTTCAGAGACTCACCCTTGCTCATGGTTTGGATAGTTGGTTATAGTTAATTTAATTGATATGCATTTGTAAAGTTTATGTTATGTATTGCAGCACCAACTGCAGTGATGGCAAAGATCTGGTACGGACAGTGGCTGAATTGAAGCAAGCGCACCGTAAACTGAGTGAACATAACAACAGCCTGTTAAGAACAGTGGCCCAATGTGAAGATGTCAACCTCCAGCTTACACTGGAAGTCACAGACCTACGAGGGAAGCTCACAAGGCAAACTGTTTTATGCCTAATCTCTACTGTCTTTTGCTATTTAAAATCAAAATATACATTTAATTTGTTCACTGATTTTGTTTCATTTGTATGTTTAGTGCCCAGCGATCTGCAGTTAGAACTAGATCCTTGACACAAGAACTGGAGGAGCTGCGTCAGACATTTAAAGAAGCCCAGGAGCGAGCCAGCAGAAGTCAGAGCAGCTGCACCAAACTAGTCATTATCCTCTTACTGAAAGAAATGTTTAGTGAAAATGTGTTACACAGCATTTTTATATTTTTTATTTCCACAGAACAAAGAGATAGAATGCCTAAAAATGCACATCAGAAGACTGGAAGACAAGGTGCAGTAATGTACACAGCTGTGGCTTATTAAACTCTGCTCTAAGTGCTCTGTTCAAATAAAATGGTGTGTTCTCTACAGAATGAGAAACTAATGTTTGAAAGGACATGTTCAGAGGACGGCATCAACAAACTGATGAAGATTAACTCTGAACTCAGGGTAGAGACTTCATCCTTGCCACTCAGCTGTGTTGTCATTTTAAAATGGGGAATTATTATTTGTCATGTTCTGTAATGTACAGGCTGAACTTGAGGAAACCCTGGTCATGTTGACAGTGAGGGATAAAGAAGTGACAAAGGTTTGTACATCACAATTATACAAAACCATATTTGTAACATTAATTTACTAAACTAAAGATTATCCAATCCAGAAAGACATAATAATGGGTAAAATGAAGAATTCTCATGTTGAAAATCACAGCATCATTGAGGTGTGTTAACATAGTTTTGTTTACAGTGTCTGACATTGTATATCTTAAGGATGCTCTGTTTTGTTTGACATTATAGAGCTTACAGTCTGAGATGATGAGGTTACACGAAAATTCACAGCAAGTTCTGTTGAGGTATTAATGCTATTAAGATGTAAAGAACATTTTCTTCCATATTAGTTAAATTGTAATGTTGTTTTCCTGTTTCTAAGATATGACAGACACTGCATCAGTTCACATAGTCTATACAATCGAGAGCCTCCAAACCACCGCTCTTTAAAGAGTGAGATTCAGGATACACAACAAGTACAACTTGGCATTACTTTTATTACTTTTCCCAACCATCAACATGTTCCTTTTTAACTACCATTCTACTGCAATAGCATCATCACAAAACTCTGGATGAAATCAGCATCCCAGCCCTTCACAGTGAGGATATCCAAAATATCCTTCACAAGATCAAGAATGCAGAAATATCTCAACTTTTGCAGAATAAATATCCTGCCAGGGTGAGTGGGGCATCAGTGAATGATTTACTGTCATATTGTTGTAAATGCTTACGCTGATATGTTTTAATAAAATCTCAAACAGGACTCTGCTCCTGTTGAAATGCAGGAGGAAAGACCATTAGCTCCACGCTGTCAACAACAGACCAGCATCAAGCAGCAGCTCGTCAATGTGTATGTGAGATTCTGCCTCTCCTCTTATGGTAATGGGCTGGTTTTGTTAAGCTTGCGCCCTGTGAAGCAAACTTTAAAAAGTATCTGGTCCTGTCAATGTATTTATGGGCATCTCAGTTACGTAAGTCCAAGAGTTATCCTCTGTGTCCTCGTCTGTATCTGCCATAAGTGCAGTTTTAGTGCCCCATGGTAACTGCCGGCATAACACTGTGTAATAGAGATGTTTATAAAACAATGGTGGTGGTTTCAGGCTGCAGGAGTTGGAGCTACAGAAGTGGGAGGAGAAAGGCGAGAAAGTGGAGGAGCACTCAAGAGCCCGGGACAAAGAGGCAAAACAAAGTCATCCTGAGAATCAGACGACTGTCCGCCAGGCCAAGAAGGTGGCTGTGGTGAACTGGTGGAAAGCTGTCAGTGGAGAGAAGGCGCAGAAAGGAACTAATGGGGTGGCTCCAAACCAGGATCTCTCTGATACACAGGAAAAGCTCAGAGCAGCAGAGCAGACCATCACTGATATGAGGGAGCAGGTCTGCCTCCTGCAAGCCTCTTTAAGATCTGCTCAGGACCTGCTTAATGAACAAAAGCACTGCAGCCTTGTCCTTTCTGCTGATAAAGCAACTAACACTGAGCCAGAGAAAGAACTGCTGGAGTCAATTGGTAAAGAACAGAAGGATGTAGCGGTAGAGACTGACCCTGTGGAAGGCACAGGTGCATCATCATCTCCACAAGACTCATTTCAGCTGACTGCCAACCAAGTGTTGGTGACACTGAAGAAGATGGAGGACATGGTGAACCGGGCTCTGGATACAGCAGAGCAAGTGAAGGAGGGTGAGCAGAGGGTGAGCCGAGTGAGGCAAAGGATGGAGAGCATCACACAGAAGGTCAAGGAGGCTCTGGGACGGACCGTCAGTACAGAGAGGCAGATGGACCGGCTCCAGCTAGATCTCTCTGCTAACCCAGCACAAGTAAGCAATCATTATTATTATTTGCTGCAATAGCATTCATTCATTTTTATCAAATGGGGCAGATTGTTCTTTCCAGTTTTACTAAAAATACTGTCTATTCGGCATTTTCTAATCATCTTTAAACATGTGTGCCAAAACATTATACAATACTGATAACATTGTAGTTATCATGTAAATAGAGTCAGTCTGAGGCACTCTTGACAAGTGTATTGTTTATTTGGGATATGCATACATTTTTGTATCAATAAAAAGTATTTGTGTCATAAAAATCTAGACTGCTCTGGAAGACACTTCAGGTCCCTCATCATCGGCTGATGCGTCAGGAGACGATGAGAACTGCAGGCTCCCGGTCATCTCTGCCATTCCTGACCTCAAGGAGAACGGTATGACAGCTACACTTGCAGAAAGGAAAAGAAGTAAAACAAATACATTTCAAGTAAAATAGTTTACATTGGAATCAAGCTAAAATACACCAGTAAACTGAAACTCCCAAGTTCAGTGAAACTGTTTTCACTATTTAGTTGTTTTGTCAGTTCAACCACAAGGGGTCAGGGCAGCCCTTCTTCCAATGGGTTGCCTTCATATCATAGACTTCTATTTTAGACCCAGGACAGGTGTCAATAATACTCTATGGGAAAGCATTTTCTTCTTTTGTCTGAAAGTCCTTTCTCTTGGCCAACATCCTGACCTTTTTTAAGAGAATATAAATATATATAACAAAGTTGATATGTACTGACGTGCTTTTTTTTACTAAGATAGTTATGATAGTACTTTGTTGAGCTTGCAGTATATTCAAGTTTACTGTGAGGTTCCATGTTGGTGCAGCCTTACTTTTACTTATCGCAAGAGGCAGATACAAAATAGAAAATTAAATTAAATTTTAAGAATAAAACCGCAACGAGAAACTGTCACAATTTTTGCATTCGAAGAATTGTTTATTTTAGTGGGGGTTTTGTTTGTGTTTTTGTAGTGCAATTAGATTTGAACCAGTGTCTAATTGTAGTATTTTAGTAGTTATTATCTATGTTTGCAGATTAAGTGCAGTATGCGTGCTAATCAGGAGGCGGGGTGAGGACACAATCGTCTCAGAATCATTGCAGAGAGACAGTAACCACAGAGCAACAAGTACAGAAGTTTGAACCCGGTTTAAAAAATGTGCGTCTTCAGACCCTCATAACGGCAATTTTGTATGGATATTAAGTATTTTTTGTGCATAGGGCTGAATTTGACTTGGTGTGGACAGAGCCTGAGTTCCTCCACATGCAGCCTAGATACACTCCCCATTGGTTTTCTGGAAGTCTGTTACCTTCATTCATGCGAACAGTTAACATGTCACTTCATTCTGGAGCATTCCGAAAGGCCCTGAAACTGCGGTCATTGGGCAGTCTGGATGCCACTGAACTGAACAATTATCAGCTCATCTCAAATCTCCCATTTATAGGAAAAGTTCTGAAAAGAAATATCTCCTTATTAACTACTCATTTGACGATACAAATATTTGATCAAAAATCATATCAGTACTTGGTTTCTCAACAGTTCAGTTTTTTTCCAATGGATTTTTATATTTTTGTGGGAAGTGAAAACAATTCTCATCAAGCTGCCCATTACTTGACAAGATAGTGGGTACATATTTTCTTTTCTACACTGCAAAGACTGAATATAAGTTATTACACACACTTCTAATTGTAGACACATATTAGAAATTTTCCCCGCTGTGGGACGAATAAGGATCTCTTTTATCTCATATCTCCCCACACACAGCCTTTCTGGCTTCCTCCACGTGTGCACTAAAAGCAAAACCCTTCTGCTGTTTTAGATGAGTGATCTCACACTCTTTGGCCTCCTGCTCTTTGTGAGGCTCATTCTGGACATACTCCATCCAGTGTTTACACTGTGCTTGGTGACGTGCTTTGAAGGCCCTTGTCTGCTCCTGGTCACTCTGAAGCTTTTTTTTCTAGCTCCTCTATCTGTTTTAGTAGACCGACCAGTTTGGTAGGTCTGTGCCTCTTTGGTGGCTTGCTTCTCCTGGTCTACAACAACAACAACTTATTCTTGTGTAGCCCTAAATTACAACAGCAGTCATCTCAGAGGACTTAACAAAACCATTGAAATCACCAATACAGATCGGAGAATCAACAGTTAAGACACAAAAAATACATATATGAATTGGTCCATAGGGAGAGACCAATGGTCAAGGGCAGAGAGTGAGTCTTCAGTGCATCACTAATGAGAGACTTCTCTTGCTCCAGGGTAGATGTAAGCGTGTCCACTGCTGGAGACAGTTGATGTGTCTCCGTCTGAAAAAGAAAAACATTTGCCAGATGCATGTAGTTATAATGCACTTTTTTTTATCATTTTATTTACCCGGTAAGGAAGCAGAATTAATTGTTGCAGTGTATCTAGGCTGCAATGTGGAGGAACTCGGCTCTGTCCACACTAAGTCAAATTCAGGCCTATGCACAAAAATAAATTCACAAATCAATCTAGAGTAATATCCAAAATCGGCGTTATGAGGATCTGAAAACGCACATTTTTTTAAACCAGGTTCTAAACTCTGCATATTTTTCTCTGTGGTTACTGTCTCTCTGCAATGATTCTGAGAAAATGGTGTCATAACCCCACCTCCTGAATAACATGCGTATTCTGCCTCTTTGTGAGAAACAGAAACAGTAAAAATCAAACAGCATGTGTGTGTAAAAAAAAAAAAAAGCAGATTTGACTTAAGTCCAATGTTGTACAGAACTTTTCGGTGAGAACAATCACACGATCGGGGTTGTGGGTTGTTGTGCTCATGTGTAGGAGCCATGTACTTTTACTGTTCCCTCCACATAATCAAACCCTCTCACTGGTGATGGATGAAGCACTTCTCTATTGGCCTTCATGGAGCTAGCAAGCATTGAGCCTCTATATACAGTCTAACCTTTCTCCTTCATTGCAGATAAACACACTCTTTTTGTGGATAATGTCACATCCCTTTTTTCCGTTTTCTTGCTAAAAACCCTAAATAATGCTTCTAAAAAGACATTTAGAGGATTCTTGTAATGCCACAGGACTCCACTGGACAGGTGGTATGTAGATCAGTAAGTAAAACATCTGATTCAGTCAGAGCAGAGGCTTTCATCTTTTTAAGCACACAAAGTGATGTTAGCATTCCACAAAAACATGAAGTCTTTTAAGTACCGCAATGAGTCTTCAAATGTGTTTTTACAGACTTCCACCTTCTTCCAAACACTATTTCAAATTCTCGATGTTGGCCATTTTGCCTGTGTATTATCTCCCTAACCCAAATGTCTATTTACTGTATCGCACTAGATATAGAAGGCCTATGTGTTGTCAGTTTATTTGACCAAGCACATATGTGGACTTAGATTTATTAAATACATATTAAAATCATGATATAAGTTTGTGTTGCTAAATAGATCTCATGAAACATTGTACTCACATGTGGCAGTTGTCAATTGTTTTTTTTCTTTCTCATATCATTTTGGGGACGGTATAAATTACACCAAAACATCATGGGAAATTAAATTCATGAAATTACCTGGGGACTTTTCACTCCAAACTCTCAATCACTACAGTTTTATCTGAGAATTCTCTGAGATATGCGATAATGACATTCCAGTGTCATCCTTTTTTAATGTTTAATATTATTATGCATTTGAGTGAAACACAATAGGCTTTCCTTGGGCCAATAGCTTTTAGCAAGGGCTCCGACCAGTTCAGGAGGGTTGCTAGGTTATTGTTGCCGTTGGTTATGGAACCTAGCAGTTGTTCCATATTTTGTGACAAATCCTGAAATATTTGACAAGAGCATTAACAAATTTGATGTTTATTGTAAGTTCATGAATGTGTTTTTTTGTTGTTGCTGTGGCTATCTTGCACCTTCCATTCTCTGTATCATATTATTTGAATTGAACAATGTCTCTCCTCTCTAATGCAAATGAACTCACCAGCGCTCTGTGTTCTGACTCTAACAGGTGACGCAGGGAGAAGTGAGCGTGGCAGTACGGTAAGAACTCAATTTCTTTAAAGCTTAGAACTCTGGCACAATCGTGACAACAATCTGTTTAATTTGGTTGCATAAGAAAATCATCTGACACTTTTGCACAGTTTGCCTCTTTGATACCTAATTTGTTCTAAGTGTGGTTTCAAGCATGATCTCCTACTTAATTTTGCCCTGTGAGTTTTCAGTTAAAACATTTTTCATTGAATTATTTCTTACTGAGATGATATTCTAGCATGCTTTCATTGGTATATGTATTATCTTTCATAACATCATCCTAGTTTAAACATGGAATAGAAAACCATTTGGAATAGAAACATCTTTAATTGGTATAGAGCCAAGTCAGGTTTCACGCTTCAATTTATTTTAAGAATTAGTATTAGTATTAGAATTAGTATTAGTACTTATTTATTCAAAACATCAGTCAAATAGCAATTATGTCTCTGTTTTGAGTACTATTATAGAGTGTTTACTGTAAGGCAGCAGTTCCCAAAGTCCGGGTTTCCGCAACCCCCCCTTACCAATTGAAAGATATCTTTGGCCCTCTATATATTTAAAATAAAATCAATATATAATAATATGTATAATCTCGTATAGTAAGCTATAATTTGAAAACTCATTGTGTTTTATGTCTTTAGGGGGCTCAAAAAAGTCTTTAAATGTGGCTAGCATTGTCACAAACCTGACTCGTACTTTCTAGGAAGTGGGTCCTTGTCTTTCCATTTTTGTATGTACTGTATGTTGAAGTAATGCCATTCATCACACTTGTTCTTAATCTGAATTAGATAACAGTAAGAAATAGTGTTTGTAACATATTCGCCTTCCTTCAGCCAGCCTTTTGTCTTTCCTATTTATAATATGACCCAAATGAAGTATACTCGCTTGTGATAAATAATAGAACTATAATGTTTTTTCTTATACTGTAACCCTATAATATGCATATAACAAATTGTCAACATTTATTTACCCTAGTCCAAGGAAGTGGCTCTCCCTTTGCTTATCTGATCTTCAATATCTCTTTATCTTGTACAAACACGCCCCTTTTCTAAAACCCACATAAGAATCTGCTGCTTATTGATAAACATCACCAAAACATTCCCACTCTTCGGCTATGTGCTTCTTGTTTCACATTGAGGGATGATTATTGGAGCGACAGCAGCAGCATGGGAACACACTCGCACACTCACACACACAGCCCAGCGGCCCAAAGAGGCGAACAGAGCCTTTCTCCTTAAATGGTCAAAGCTCCCAAGAGTGAAAGAGGCTGCTGCCGAAAAAAGACAGGGAACGGAGAGGACCACATAGAAAGAAGACGCGATTTTTAACAGGAGTTTTTTATGCACGATACATTTTGCGTTTGAAGTGCTGGAAAGTTTGTTTTCTGCAAAGAAATTGGCATCTTTCTACAATAGTGGTGGAGCCAGGTAATACGCACGCTGACAGTACATTGCACCACGATTTATGCGTTCATGTTTTGAGAATGGCTTTGTTATGTTGTTTGACTGTTGATTTTAATGCTGCTAAATGATGTCACATGCAATCTTCATGTACACTCATTTTCCTAAAAACGTCTTTCAAATGATACTGTTTTATTGTAACGGCCGGCTCCTGTTTCTCACAGTCCTGTCATGTTTTATCAGCCTGTTGCCACCACTTTCTCTTCTTCTTCACACAAACCAAATTTTAAACAAATCTGGCATGAGCGAGTGGGGCTTATGTAACATAACAGGGGGGAGGCACCGGTCTCGGCATCTGGGCCCACAGAAGTGTTTAAAGGACAGTTTTCTTTTCACAGTCACTGGAATAAGTTGCAATAGTTGTTTG
Source organism: Knipowitschia caucasica (assembly GCA_964034765.1). NCBI lineage: Eukaryota > Metazoa > Chordata > Actinopteri > Gobiiformes > Gobiidae > Knipowitschia > Knipowitschia caucasica. The sequence continues at coordinate 23,901,498 of OZ035826.1, read as the reverse complement.
TTCCATTGGTGCATATGTCTTGTTCACTTGCCCCATAGAAAACAATGTGACTGATACAATTACACTGCAATTTTAACCTCACAAGCTGCAGGGGAAAGTGCAAGGTGCTCTGTTTATGTCATGAATGTTCCTGCTCTTGTTTATCACAGCTTTAAAGTTACGTTTTATGACCTGATTTCGGGTAAAGAAAACTACATCACTCAAACATCCCATCTTTCTTTTGCACAACTTTTAAGATTGAATACATGTCGCCATGCATCTTAAATGACAACGAAGATGACTGAAATCAAAGGTATACCTCATAATATTTTGTTTAGGTATGTAGTCTAATAATGTAGTCTTTACATTATTAATAAAGTGTATTATAATTTTTTTTTTTTTCTTGAACACTGCTCACAAACACACAGTACATATCGGCAATGCAAAATTAAAAAGTATTTTTTTAAAAAAGACTACAAAATCAAGTATTCGAAACAGTGGAACTTGATTGCATTTAAAACGTTAATCGCACAGGGTATGGTGAATGTTCTCGGCCGCGTCTTATGGAAATTTACAATGCTAGTATTCGAATACTAGTACATGCTGAGAAAGATGTCTTATCTAATGACACTCTTCATGCACTCAGGAAGTGTCCATGTTGCTCACGGGGAGATGCTTAAATAAGCAATTTCCTGGTCTGTGCCTCTCTTCTGTCTTTTTGTCTTTTTGTCTTTATTAACTTGTCATAATTCTGATACTGGTTTCAAATATATGTATGGGTCTAAAAGAATCTCAGGGTTTCTCCGTTTTCCAGTTTACATAAAACTATGATGTATTTCTTGTGTAGTTTACTATACATTCCGAGAGATAACATGTCTTTTGCAAGTTACCCCAATGGTATTTTAACTACCACTTATATGAATGAGGAATTTTTTTTTGGCTGCTAGAAGAACTAATGCATGTAACTTTCTCTTCCTCTCAGCTCAAAAACATTATCATGGTTTGGGTTGTCTGTACACATACATAAGTTGATGTATGCATTTGTTCTTTGCAGCCCAAAGAAGAAAAGACTCATTTGTGGCAGGGATCTCAAGTTAAATGTAGTGATTCTTCAGTTTTCATCTTCCCCCACACACGCTCTCGCCCCCCCCTGCTGCCCAACATGCCCACCCTGCCAGAGGAGGAGGAGGACTCCCCCGAGGAGATGGACAGTTCCTCCAGCTCCCCCAGTACAGTAAGTGTGTTTCATTTCAATCAACATCACTTCTGAAATGCTTATAAAGAAATGCACGTCAACTCGTTCATCTGCGTTTTCTATAACGGAAGTATTTTGCACTGGAGATCTCTGTGTTCTTGTGTGCCCACAATCTTGATTCTACGTTGCTGTTTACATATCAACGGGTTATTTGTTTTTTCTAAATTTAGACCCCTCCATCTGATTTAATTGTGTGCCATCCCTAGTGACATGTTAGATATGAGCTTATGTTATGGTCCAGCCTAATGGAACATGGCACTCATTAGAAGGTAAACACATCTCACTGACCTGAGATGTCTGACTCAAATAAACGAGAAAAGTCTAACAATACGTAACTAAAGACAAGAGAGAAAGTATTTATAGACTCTACAAGCTCTGCTTTACATCAAAAGTTGTACCTGTAGTCCGCACACACCTCCGCATGTTTTTTCATTAGCCGTGTCAGAGCTCATTCCATAAAAAAGCTTGAATTTCTTGCCATTCTTCTCAATAGTGTTCACCGCCACTCTCATCGTGACCAGCAAGCATTCCACCAAGCATCACAAAGTCTGCCCCAGCACCTTGAAATACCCAAAAAATAAACAGTTATTACAGCCACAGAACAATTTCAATATCCTACAAAAGGTAAAATACCATAAAGCTTTTGAAACATCTCCAGGACAAGTGCACCCTCCATCCTGTGTTGCAAGATTCAACTCAATTATTAGTGTTTAGGCATTAAATTAATATGAATAATCATGTATAATAAAGAAATACAAACAGAAATAATATGTCCGCCCAGACCATGGGCTGCATCAGCACACTCAATGACGCACTTAGTTGAGGATATCCGACTCCTGTCTTTTTACGAGTTGTGCACACAGATCCTGTAAAAACATAATTATTAACATTTACAAACATTTATTATTACACAAGTCTTCAAAACATAGTTAGAAGTTACCTGGTCCAATGCCACCTTTGTTTATGTCTGCACCAGCCAGGATCAATTCCTCTACCATCTCTCCCGTCACAACATTTCCTGCCTAAAACCAAACAGACATAAAGATCAGAATCCATATTGGCTGTATTTTTATATGTGGAGCTAACGGATAAACATTCCATGATGGTGTGTGAAGGGAATTTATTTCGTACATCTTTGACAAAGTGGACAAAGTGTTGCAGAGTATCCATTAGCCACGTCTATCGCATAAATACTTCAGCTGGGGCACCGCTTCAACAATTCCTGAAATTCTATCAAAATCTCCTTCGCCAGTCCCTGTGCTGACGGCTACAACCTCTAAATCACAAAAATAAAAAATGTCAATATCATGAGCATTTAAACTTTTTTTAGCACAAAGAAATAGATTGATTCTCACCTCGATACATTCTGGGTGGGCCTTGGCAAACTCTTTCCAGTCATCAATAGTGAGTAGTGCTTGTGAACTGTTGTTTTAAAAGACTAAACTGAAAAAGAACAAAGCATAAACAATGTTAATGGAGCTAACAAAATTAAGGATATTTAGTGATTTCTAAAGCTATCACTGGTGGTAGAAAGGTGGGTTTTATGAAGTTTAGACTGACCCGGTGTAAAGCTAAAGCCATCTCAAAGGTCCCAACTGTGTCCATGTTGGCAGCAACGATGGGGATTCCGGAGTAGCTGCCCTTTGAATTCCTGAAGGTGAAGCTTCTCATTAAGTCCACCTGTCATTAGTAATTAAAAAGCATGCATATATTTACTATTTCTTATAGTAATAATTGAAAATTAAAACTTTATTAAAACATATAGGTGAAAGCACTTGTAATTGGAAAATGTTAAGTTGAAAAATAATAGAAAATGTGCTGTTGTGTACCGGTAATCATTTTAGTATTTTACAAACGGGATTTACATGTTATATGTTCATACATATTGAAAATCCTATGTTTATGCATATTCAATTGAGAAGATTATATTTTATGTTTTTAATAAGCAGAGAATGGTTACGTTCATTCGTGTATAAGGTCACGGTGTTAGGTTTTTACTCACCTCACTCCGAGACTTGAGTGTGCTCCTTTTTGGGCGTAGGAGAACATCTTTGAAGTCCAACTTGATGTCATTCTCAATGCGTGGCATTCTGAATATGGATAGTCTTGTAGCAAAGGTCTATTTTGTCAAAATATACGTATCAGAAAGACTCGAGTCTGTGGTTTTCAGACAGAACAGACATACTCCATCGTTTGCATTGCATTGTATTTCCTCAAAAGATAGATTCACCAGTGCTGTGGCTATTAATGATCATTACTTCCATTGGCCCTATAACTAATAATTGCTACAGTTAATAGTGGGTGTCATATATATTATTAATGAGAAATTATCACTTATACTCATAATAATATTAACATTCATTATGATCATAACATCATCACAAAATAGAAGGAAGAATAATGCAATTTTAAAATATCGTATAATTTCAATGGTAAATCAAATGTCCTCAAAACGGTTAAGGCTAAAACCATATAATACCAAGGTAAACACATGCAATGTATTCAGAAACACAGTAATGGACTGTAATTACACAATAATGACAGACGTCAGCGGTAGCAGGCGATAAACACGTGGAACGGGTCGAAAAGTAATATTATAGGTGACGCGGAAAAGCAAGGTTGGTCAAAGCTACGGAAGCGCCCATTGCACACGAAACCATAACATCCATTAAAAGAACATGGTTGAAAAACATGTAAAAGGACAATACAGTCGGAACATTTTGGTTATAATGAATACCACACATGTAACAAGAATTAGAGTATATTACCAATGAATTCAGAGAGGAACTCGCTGTTTCGAAGTATGACCCTTCCCACTCCGCTTCCTTCCACACTGCTGAAGCTAAAGGGGTTACCCGCTTTGTAGTTCTTTCAGCTCGTCCCAACACTACATGTATCTGACAAAAAACTACAAATGGAAGAAAATTGACATGGCGCACTTGACAGATTTTTTTTCAATAACATTTAACAAATATTACTATTTTCTATGAGTCCCACACGTCTGTTTTTTCAAGAGATTTTTATTCGAAATGAGAATAAAATAAAAAAGTTAAGAGCTGTAGCGAGCGGAACCAGTGATTGTGTTGGATCGGTCACTTTATGTAGAAACACAGGAAATGCATTCAATTTCATTTTCAGTATTTTAGTTAGGTTCGAATATACACCAACAAAATGCTGATTAAAGTAAAGGTAAGGTTCAAACGCCTGTGCACGGATAAAATAAACCCCTAATATACAGTATTTGATGTATATATATATGTTTTAATGTGTGTGCCTTTTCGTAAATAACAAACTAAATGGGTGTATTTTACTGAAATGTTGTATATTTTATTTTCAATCGCAGACACTAACTGGAAAAGAAATCGAGATTGATATTGAGCCAATAGACAAGGTGAGTTATTTAAACAATGGCTTTAATAAATGAAGCATTCAGATCAAATTATATGAGTAATGCTTGTCTTGTACTAAAGGTGGAAAGAATTAAAGAAAGAGTGGAGGAGAAGGAAGGTATCCCACCACAGCAGCAAAGGTTAATCTACAGCGGTAAACAAATGTAAGACATGTAAATATACATATAATGACCACCTACTACATTTCATTGATACTGCTTTTGTTTTTAGGAATGATGAGAAAACTGCTGCAGATTATAAAATCCAGGGCGGCTCTGTTCTACATCTTGTGCTTGCGTTGCGAGGAGGACACCTGTGCTGCTCTAATAGACACCTATGATAAGCTGTCATGATCATCAAGTCAACCTCAATTGATAAATGGTCACATTTATATAGCGCTTTTCTTCTATTATAGGCATCCAAAGGACTTTTCATCTATTCATGAGGACTACTGGGGCTGAGATTGCTTTAGTGTTTTGTCAAAGGGCACAATTGCAGTATTCACAATCGAGAGCTGGCTTCACACTTGCCAACCTGCAGGTCAGGAGTGTGATTCAAGAGTTTAAGCTGAGGACACATGAGCTACTATGCACAAATGTAACAAAAGAGATTAAGAAAGGATGAGGCAGGCACTATTTTTCTTGTAGTATACCGACAAAAGGAATCTTCACAAAAAGGCTGTAAGTGCTTCTTCATCAATTTTTTTGGGATATTGGTATGGTATTATATTTTATTTAAAGTCCTGAAATGAAAGACCACTGGAATTTCAGAGGTCAATTCTGAACCAACTGGGTGTAACTTTCTAGTGGTGTCAAGTCACCTGCACCTGTCCCCCCAGCCTCCATAACTTGTAAGATTCTTGTGACAATAGATACACAAAAAAGTGAAGCATATTACCCAGAATAACTGTTTCCCATACTGTGGACTATTTTAGCCATGAAAACCAGTAGGAGACACTTGACACTTTATTTGATTTTCTCCTCAGTGTGATGTTTTTTTTCTATATTGTTTGACTTGTATGTTACACCTTCAAACTAAAAATTGTATTAAACAGTAAATAAAAAGCATAACACTTCAGAAACGTATTTGTCCAATCTTTTCAGTAATGTTTGCATTTTATATTTGTCTCTTTATAGCCATGCATTTGTGGTTCACTAGCAAATGTCATCTGTAACACTGTTTCTGTGTAGTAAGTAAACACATTTTTCACTCCATTTGCAAAGTTTTAAAATTAAATGCTGTTCATTCAATTAAAATGAATGATGAATATAAAAGTTCAGCACATTTTATGTATTATATTTTGTAGCTAACTGCAGGTTAATCCATCTTAGAAATAAAATAATCCAATTTCCCAAATGAGGTCAAACATACTGTAGCTTTATTATGTTCTACACAGTGAAAAAATGATGACTTTCAATACATTAAAAAAACAAGACCTGGTGACTTATAAAGACAACTGTCAGTGGTTTTTATTTTAAGCCAACATACAACCTGTGTTTTATGTTAATACTCTTCATACCAAAACACACATTGGACTTCAGGCACCCTGTTTCTCTACACTCTCGTGGTTCAATCATGCGCGTATGAACTGCTAAAATGGGGACTTCCTGAGGAGTACAAATCTAAAGGCTGTAATGATATTAACAGATACATTTCCAGCGGAGCACAGTGAGCCACACCCACTCACACTGTCTGTTTGGCAGCTGTGTTTCAGAAAAGTAGTGGTAATGCCCTGAGACACAAATGTTACATTGGGACAAATATATTTAAGTCAACATAGACTCACAATTTGGCAGACAACTTAAAAAAATATCCCGCAAGTCTGTTTTTTCTTCTTGCTGGTGTTTATCCTTGCTGCACTAAAATATCATACAAAAAATATTTCTTCCTGTCGAATGTACATAATCATTTAAAAAAAGAGTAAGATGAGAGCTAAAATAAGTTAAGAAATAAAGGGCAATGCATTTGCCTATTTGTTTTATATATTTGGTTTGAGTTTACAAGAGGCACAACATGAATTCAAACTATTGTAGTGTGTACATCTATTTTCTATTTAGGCAAATTATAATTGTGCACTTGCAATGCTACTGTATAGAAACAGGCTATGAACAAAACTGCAATTAATTTATCAAAACTAATAACACAACATAAAATGTACAAAATTATCAAAATAAAAAACAGTGGAATCACAGTAGCCTTTACAACACTGTACTCGGATAGATTTGCATTTAAAAAAAAATGAAGATAGTTGAGGATTGATGGCTGAAAAAATAATCAGCTTTGGTGTGATATTTGTGAGACAAAGAAATCAAGATGTGTTGTGTGATTTGTTTGTTACAATAAAAAATGCAGTCGGAGTGTACAAAGTGTGTGGCTTTAGGTGAGATAAAGGGACTAATATTTATAAAATGTAAGACACATGTATTAAGAATATGTATTGCACCTTTGAAGGACCCCTAAAAAAATGGATCATTTTAATCAGTGCCATAGTTGGCATTTACATGACTATGGTGTAAAATCCAAACCCAATATGAATTACCTACATGGAGAACAGAAATGTGTGCGTCGCTCTCTCTGTCTGCTCAAGCATCAGACAATGAGTGGATTAGATTTGTAAAATACTGGCACTTTTTTAGCAGTTTGCTTTAAGATTGTCTTCGTCCTGTTTCGACAAAGGAGATTTGGCCTCTGTCATCTCCTGTCCTTCGTCTTCACCACTGCTTACTGCCGGGTACACCACCATGCACAACTTTTGGCCCAGATATGTCAATTTGTCTGGATAAAAGAGATATTGTATGTTAATGGGATGAATTCATTTAAAAATAACAATGTATTCTCTTTTATGACTTACCAACTAAGGTGTCAAAGCACTTGGGCTTGTTTTTCCAGTAGACGCCCAGGAAGTAGACGGGGACACCGGTGAGCATGATGGCCAGGCCGATGCCACACACCACGGGTTCAGAGTAAAGGGAAAAGATGAGCAGGAAAGCCCAGAAAAGAAGGTAAATGACCGGCCAAATCAGACTGATCTGAAAGTGAAACAAACAAGTATAAAGCTTTGGCTCACATAAGAGAATATAGCATAAGATAAGATAATAAGATAAGATATGCTTTATTTATCTCACAAGGAGAAATTTACATGTCACGTTTGGCATGGATAGAACACTCAGATTGTGCAAAAGGAAAATAATTGTTGCACGTTTATTTACCTTGATTGGTCGGTGTATGTCTGGCTGTTTGATTCGTAACACAATCTGCCCGGCAACAGTGACTCCATAAAAGAGGTAGTTGATGAAGCCCACATAGTTGATAAGAGTGTACATGTCACTGGTGCACAGCATCAGCAAAGTAGATATACACTGATAAACAAAGCAACACAGTCACAACACGTCTATAACAAGGTGTCAAACTGTTTTCACAACTGTCTAATGTATTTGTTACGTACAGTAAAGAGCAGAGCAGGGATGGGAGTGCAGCGTTTGACATGAATCATGGCCAAAAGGCTGGGGAGGTGGCCTTCTCTTGCTCCAGCAAAGAACAAACTGCAAAAGATGAACACATGTTTTTAGAATAAACACTTTATCGCAGTAATAAAAACAAACATAAATGAACTGATGCGTCAACTGACCGTGAAGAGGTAAAGAGGGATCCATTGACTCCTCCAAAGGTCGACAAAGCCACAGAAATAGGCATGATCCAAGACATGACCCCAAGGAGTTTCTCACCAAACGTCTGTATAAACATAAAAACGTAATAATACATTAAATCAAATGTGCATTATTAATTCATAGTATCCAATAAGTCACATGTAGGAACGTTCATACATTATTTAATTGTCACCAACAGAGGGAGACAGAGTGTCTCTCCTCCCATATCAAAGGTACCTACCACTGCAACAGCATTTGAAGCCAGCAGCTCCTGGGGACTCATCGCTGTGACGTAAGCAATGTTTGCAAAGACATAGACAAAAGTCACCAGGGGGATGGAGATGAAGATGGCACGTGGAAGATTGCTGCAGATCACAAAGGGAGGTTAGGAGACATTTTGACGGAAGAAAAGACAAAGACACACTATTAGAATTATTTCCTTGTACATGTACTAACTGATCCTGTGCCCTCACACTTTCATAAATATTTTTTTCTACATTTCTTTATATTTCACTAGTTATAAAAGATTCAGGTTGGAATTGCATAGACCAATAGTATGTTGTGTATATTCATTAATAGTGCTTACACATATGGATCCACCAGCTCTTCTGTCACATAGTTTAGAAAGTTCCAACCCCCGTAGGCGAACGAGCCTTGTAAAAACGATAACGCTATCAAACCCACATCATAGTCCTGGAAGGGCTCGAAGGCATTGACTGGCTCCAGCCAATAGTAATCCCCTGTAGATAAAAGACATGCCATGATTAGATTATGTGTTGGAATTCAATCAATCTACACTGTCTGTAATCACTGTTGATCAATTAACTATTTGATATCTTTTGTGCCTTTTTTCCCTCCTCACAAACTCATCCACTGAACCCTTTCATCGTCTTGTTGTTTCAGGGTCCTCTGTTCTTTGGTCCCAATAGAAACTGGCTCTCGTGTTGTGTTTGCAGACCCGCAGAGGTTCGCTGCTGACTTCAGCTTTGTGAGTTTTAACCATAGAACTATAGATCTAAGGTTTTAACTACAAGGCCCTCACCAACCCACTGACCCTGAATACTGGGGCTACCTTTGCAGATCTGCACAATGCCCATAACAATGATGAGCAACAGAGCTAAGAGTTTTCCGGCAGTGAAGATGTCCTGGACTCTGGTCGCCCATCGCACACTGGAGCAGTTCACCCATGTCAATAGCACTGAAGATAGAAGAAAACATTGTTATTAAACTAATACATCACTTATACATCTCATCCTAACAAGTCATACCAGATTTAGGTTGAACACTTTGCAATCTAAAGGGAAAATTTAACAATTTAACTTATAAATTACTTTTTGTGATTAAATTACTTTTTGTGATGAAATTACACTGCAAGAAATTGGGACAATGGCCTTGTTGTAATAGAACATCACACTAGGTGCAAAGATTAAGAATATGCCTTTAAAAAAATCTGCTGCAATCTTTGGCCCTGACAATGACAGCTTATCTCTGCAGACCTTCGTTACAATGCCGAGCTGAAGTACAGTGTTTAGCAAATTCCCATTTTCATGACTGCACCAATAATTAGAAGTAAGCAAGTATTTAAATGACTTTTACCGTCATGGTAGATTATTCACACTTGACATGTGCTTCTGAGGGCTACAGGCCAATAGGTTCAGAACAATGGGGTCCTATTAAATAATCGGCCACCACTGGATTGTGTTTGTTATGCAATAGGCTACCACTGTGAGGGACTACATGCACATACTTCCCTTGTGTTCTGTTTAATTTGTCCATTGATCATTTGCATTTCTCACAATGAAGGTACTGTATATGTGATTATCTAAGGGGATTTTATCAAATAAAGTACAAACATTCCATGCCATTGCACTCTTCTGAGAAAATGTGAGGCCCCAAAGCTGAGTACACACATCTGCACGTTCGCACCCATGTGAGCTTCAAACTTGCTGAGTTAACGACAAGCTTACAGAGAAAACATGACAGTTATGACCTATTACTGTGCCATCTGTAGGAAGAGATGGGACCCCAGGGACAGAGCCCGCCCTGTCCCTGTTTTTGAAATGGTACACCTTGGAAAAGCCTATGCCTGCGCAACGATAAAAGTAACCATGATGTCTTGTGTGGTTGCCATTAAAATCCAGTCATGACCAGATTGTAAGGTAAGCTGATCTACCAAAACGGTTTCAGAAAATATCAGAAGGTGTATAAATAACTACAGCTCTGAACAACAAGGATTACACAATGATCAAGAAAGGAACTGGCATTGAGTCACCCCCAAGAACAACAACTTCATAACAAGTCATTGCTTTTCCCAATAGCCTATTTGACATTCATAGTAAGTAAGTAAGTCAAAAAGCGCTGGGGAAACCGGAGCACCCGGAGGAAACTGACGCAGGCACGGGTAGGACACGCAAAATCCACACAGAAAGGTCTGGAGGTGGAATCAAACCCAGGACCTTAAAAAACTCATAATGATTTTCTTCAAAGCTATTAACAGAAGATGGTTGTTGAAGTAGGTCGTAGAAGTTGCACAAAAACATGATCAAACCTGTAGCTGAGGTAATGCTCTTCTGAATGATTTGTAACTCTTGACTTTTAATAAAAAACCACAAAAACAAGTTTCCAAAGAGAATCCCCCCCAGTAGTAGAGTTTACAGGGTGGAACAAGGCAACGTCCATGTTTCTCACGGTGTTATCCTTCTGTCGAGCTTGTGCGGTATTTAACATTAATGTGCCGTTTACTCAGTGGCTATATTATACAACTGTGGCATTTTTTCATCTTTTCACATCATGGGTCACTCTGACTTAAGTTCTTTCAGCAGAGATCTTACTCCTGACTGACGGTTGACCCCAGGGATCCATCAACAAGTGGAACAACCCCACATGTTAAATGCAAGTGTATATTGGGAGTAGCAACCAATAAGTAGTTGGTTGCGACTACTTCTGTTTGAAATAACAATAGGACTATTGTGGTTATAATCTGAAAGTATGTTGTTTTTATTTGGGGAATCAAAAGTCCTTAATCATGGCAGATTTGGGATTTACAAAACACAAAGTTGGCTTGATGTTGACCTAAAGCAACCTGTCCATAAGCTGCTTAGAGAAGTTTGGGGCACAATGTTGTATTAGAACAGATAGAAACGCTAACTGTGGTGTTTGTTTTCGGTAAGAAGCTCTCAACAAACACTGTTTAAAATACTCATAAGACACTTACAAAGACAAACCCCAGCCAGGACTCGTAGGCCAATCTCTGGTGGAAAGCAGGTGGGAAACAGTGGCTGCAGCACGTAGTTGGAGAACGTCAGTGCAATCACCGCTTGGTTAGTGGGGTAAATGACCAGCACGGCGATCCACAAACGCAAAAATCTGCAGAACAAAAAAAATATTGTCAACAATTAACGATAATCTATGAATGCAGACATTGAAATGACATGTTGTGGTTGGTCAAAGGTAGCATCAGGCTTTTCCTCTACTGACCGGAGCCTGGTCACTTAGGTCATTCAGACTTATGAGTGCAATATCCATAAGTCAGTCTGCAGATTTAGGTTAGCGGTACTTTTACTTGTGACCTTATTGAACCTGGTATATGTAAGTCCTGTCACAAGTGGCGCACATATGCACTGGAGCTCCACTAACAGAAAATAACGTGGCTTTTCTATACTATTCTCTGAAAGCTTACTTAGGGATCATTACGCCTGACTACATTTAAAGGATTATGTGTGGCTGGTATGCATATGTGAGTTTAATGTAGAAAATTCATTCTCAGTGCTGTTAAAGCTATTTCCTGCCCCACTACTTTGCACAATGTCTTCCCCCCACTCTTGACACAAAATTCTTGTTTATATACCAAAATCAGTGGGCCAAAATAGAAAAAAAAAGAGATGCATAGAAAGTTATTAAAACATACATTTCTATTCAGTCTCTATGAGTTGTCCTTCAGTAGTGTAATCTGTCCACCAGCTTTAGCCTGATTCAACAAATAGCCTTTGTACTAGAACAATTGTGGAGCAATTTACAATCGCTTCCCTTTTTCTAGGAGCTTGCCCAGCTGCAAGGAGAGTATTTCGAGTAATATACTTGCACAAAAGATCCAAGACCTGCACAAACAAATGATCTATCAATACCGTTTATTTATCTAAAAACAGCACCTGAATGTTCATTGAAGTTTAAAATAAGCACAGTGCAAAAACAAGCGCGGGCTGTTATGTCTCTCTCAATTCCGTTCCCGAAAATATCCTCACACAATGTATCTTGGCTTTGAGAACACAATGGTCTAAGATGTTCACAGTTTGGCACAGTATGTGAAACTAATAAACGATATTGTTTCATATTTATTTACTTTTATTTACTGAAAGCACTGTGAGATGGAAGAAAAACTTCTAATAGTGGAAAGACACCTTTTGTTCCATTGTACCTCACAGCCATTGTCCAGAGCTCACTATGAATGTATTTTTCTCACTTCTTGTCACATTTTCTTAATTAATTTATAGCTCATATTAGAATAGTATAATTGGGATATTAGATACACATTTTGAAGTGATAGTAATAAGTGATTGCTCCACCCAGCAGCTACACCACCTCTGCTGCTGGGACCTAAAGCACTGTTGCAAATAATACATATAATAGTAATGTTGGTAACTTTTAGAATTATGTATTTATTTGTTGGGATGGATCTGTTTCTGCTGATACTGGACACCTTAATTTCTCCTACGGGGATCAATAAAGTATCTATCTGATATTGATACATACCCAGCCAGACCGCCAAAGATGTCCTTCACATAAGAGTAATCTCCGCCAGATTTAGGGATGGTGACCCCCAGTTCAGCGTAGCACAGAGCCCCAATGGCCGTGATGATCCCAGTGATGATCCACACGATGAGAGCCACACCTACGGAGCTGGCATTCTCCAAGACGCCTTTCGGACTCACAAAAATCCCTGAGCCAATAATATTACCTGAAAGACAAGAAATGAAAAATAATTATTAACTTTCTTTTTGATTGATACACATCTGCTGCATCCTCTCTTTTATGTACCTGTAATAAATTTGATTTGTGGGAGCATAAAAATCATAAAAAGTACTCGCTTAGACTGAGACGAAGGCACAACTGAGAGTGAGGGCTGAGAGAACAAAGAAATGTGAACTAAGAAATACAATTAGAGAACAACCATATTAAAACCACGTAAAATAAAAAAGGCCTTGGTTTTTTATTTTCTTCTCCACCATATCCAAACAATTTACCCCTTGGGGAAGATACAAGTTTTTGTGTTGAGTTTAGTTGAGTTCAGAACAATGCAATGGTACGGTTTTATTATGTAACATTTTCATCCATTCTAAGGTCAATGTGCATAGGTGACAAGGCTTCTATTGTCAATGTGAAACCAGAAGGTTAGGTGGGGCAAAGTTCTGGGTTATAGATATGCACATGCTGCTGAGTTGCAATTTACGGAGCAAAAGTCAAACGTGAAGGAGATTTATCTTTGTAAACGGTTCATAAATTAAGTTCAAGCCTTCCTGAAATTCTAGGGTGCATCCTAATGGCCATAAAGTCATACATTGCAGCTTCAGAAAACTTGTTTATCTGCACCTTTAACTTAAATCCATACATGTGGCTGATCACATGCAGAACCTTCAACTGTGCACGTGCATGGTCCCCCCCCTACAGCCCCCATTGACTCGCCCCGTGGGGATCATGTGTCGTAGATATTGAAACTTATGTAACTTGCAGGTAAAAAGGCAAAGGTGAGATAGCATCCCACCTGCTGTTGAGCTGACATGTTTATTGCACTTGTGGTCTTCGTTGCGTGACCTTTGGGTAGAATTCATAGTCCACTGATGCAATCCTTTTCAGGCTTTCACTCATATATGCCGGTCATCTCCTTCACTTTTAAGTCTGCTGACAAATGCGGAATCTACAAGTTTCCTGTTTCTTTCTGCTGTTTGAACATCCTTTTGTCTTGAGTCAGGCATGCTTTGTTGCCAGACATCATTGTCTCAGCAATTTGTTGTTATGTGACTGTGAGCACAAAAAGTAGATTATTTAAACTCAAATTAAAAAAATCAAAGATGCCTGATAGTCAGCCAGTATCAAGCCTCATACAATCAGCTTGATTTTCTCTCAGTGTGAAATCCTTGTTCAAACAACTACCAAGCTCGAGCAACCCTTGTCTTGGCCCTGTGCCACTATCACACATGAATTAACTTAATGTGGATTATTACTCCACTACAGCTAATCCACAGCCTCGCCACAGAACACTCAAACATGATTTTATTTGGGGTATTGATAGTTTGGTCTGATCCAATCCAGCTAATCACTATCAGGGCGGGGCCATCTTTGCAATGACCAAAAGTTCACTTTGATAATCCTGATTCTTGGCACGTTTCTGGACTTATGTCTGAGTGGGTGAACGATAAATTCCTTTGAACACCAGCCATAAAAGTATTTGAAGTTCATGCGCTCTGTCTGCTTCGTGGAAGTCTCAATGTGCAGGTACCACATGACCAGATGTGGTACCCGCGCCTGACTTACAAATGAATGGACTCTGGACTGCCATAAATCCTCAAAGGTGGCCCATTGGCAAACCGCTGCTGTGCCCGTCTACAAATAGTTAAAGACTTAAAAACTGGAACTGAATTGAACGTTGTGCCTTGCCTCTTTCATCTCTCGTTCTCCTGGGACAGCTAATAACACTCCCTGTCTTCCGACTTCAGCCCTGTTACCTTGGAAACGTGTGAATGAATAAGTCAGTGTCTCCTGAATCACTTCAAGGTCATCACAGACTGACCACATAAGCATGCAGACAGACACACACTATTGATTAGATCGTGCATGGCTATTTATGATATTCTCTCTCTACTCTCCGTTTATTTAGTCTATTATTCCACTATCACATGTTTTGTCTATGGCAGAAGGTCTATGTCCAAATTCTTTGAAACAACTCAACGCTCACTCTTTCCACCTTTAACCAATGAGGAGTTAGTGCTATTTCTGCTCATGCCCTGAATTATGACCATGTAAAGTTGTCTACGGCAATTTACTTATAATTTATTTTTCTATATAATGAGCCAAACTGAAAATATATATTGTTTAATCCATGAATAAAAGGCCTGGATTGTTCAGGCTGCAATCATATATAATAAAATACCCATGTTATATTAAAACATTGGTAGTTTACTTCATGACTGAGCCATCACGTGAGCCTGGTGCTCAAAGAAACAGAACTAGACCTAACTTAAACCCATCCCCAGGTTTTGATTAGTTCAATATTATAGATTTTCTTCCTAATCACACACAATGACCTCTATATTTCACTAAAACCCAAGAAAAGGGGTAAGTAATACTATCTATAAACTTAATTACCTTTAAGTTATGTGTTATTACCTCTGAATCCTTATCTCAAGCGTCATAAACGTGGTTCAAGTTCACTCACTCTACTATAGTCATGAATTCACTTTCACTGGGTTACGACTTTTACACGTGTATGCTTAATTTCAATGGGAAAGTTACATGAACAGGACTTACCGACGATGATGCCACATGCGCTCACAAGACCAATCTCCTTCTTGAGCGCGACCCCTCCTCCTGACTCCTCCGCGCCCGCAGCATCCTTGGAGGACCCCGTCGTGCTGCTCCGTTGCCTCGGACCGTCTGACATGGTTTAATTCACCCTTTTGGCTCACTTATTGTTTATAGTTTTGGGGGGGAAGGCAACACTTGACACTGTTTTCGTGCGTCTGGGCAAATCCTTGTGGGCACGAAAAGGTTCACTCCACTTATCTGATTAGTTGTGCGCTCAGCAATTTTACGACAGTAGGAGATTTCGAGTAGCCAAATAGCAGCAAAAGATGAAAACTCTTACCACAAAAAATACCGAAATGGTTGTTTTGTGTTGAAAAAATGCCGTGTATTGCGTGTATTGTATATAGTCTTTAGGCTCAGTATAAAAAGCCCACCTCAAGTCCAATTGATGGACCACATATTCCAATAGAAATGCAATGTCCCCTTGTCAGACTGGAGGGAAGAATATTGCCTGAATAAAAAAGTTAATTTCCTGGTTTGAGTTAAAAATACATCCTTCTTTCCTAATGAAATAGGCCTACTCCAGCGTGAAAATCTTCCCTTCCACGTTTCTAACTTACGAGCTTGTCGCAGAGAGTATTTGAGTAAATATACATGTTCTCGTTCATATGTTGTACAGTGAGCCACGCCCTTCTCCTCCACTCAGCCAATCGTTTAGCTTGTTTTCCTCCTGCTTTTTGTCCCAAGTCCCTCCTCCTCCTCCTCGAGACAGGCCCATCAGCTGCCAAAGTCCTTGTCCTGGATTTGAAGGAGCTTCACTATACTTTTCCTAACATCATAACAAAACATCAATGAGAAAAACAATTTCACGTGTGCCATATACTACATGTTTTGACCACTCAATCCCACGGTCACTGCCTGTTTTCTAATGCTTTTATCTGAACCCCCCACATTTCTTCCTTCTATTATTCAGTACTTCAATACTTTTTTTCTTCACAGTAGTGCCACCTACTCATTCATACTTTAAGATTCAAGATGCAGCAGCAGAGTCTAATCTTAGTCATTCACTGTAACATCACTACTCACTACCATGCAGGCGTGGTGTAGGGTGCACACTTACTGTAAGGAAAGACAAGATAATTTGTTTGGCATAATTCATAAGCAAGGCATGTACTTTACACAACCTGAAACAGTAATTTTAGATTAAAACATAAACGACCACAGTAGCTATATTAATGCCAAATGTGACATGTACATTTCTCCAGTTTGAGATCAATAAAGTCTATATTATCTTATCTTATTAAAAATACATTTCTGAGTTGCTTCATAAGGCACCAGCATGTCACAGACGTACTTTGGTGCGAGGCCATGGAGAGACACATGAGCTGAGTGGATAGCACTCTTGCCTTTCAGCAAGAAGGTCTTGGGTTTGAATTCCGGTCGGACCAGGGCCTTTCTGAGTGGAGCTTACATGTTCTCCCCATGTCTGCATAGGTTTCCTCCGGGTGCTCCAATTTCCCCTACCACTAAAAACATGTACAATAGCTCTGCATGCACCTTCTGTACTGGCGACCCCGCTCCCATCTCTTTGTGGAGTAGAGTGGAGGACAAAATGCCCAAAAATAACAATTGTAAACAGCTTTGTGACTCTGGTCTGTGAAAGGCGGTATACAAATAAAGATTACTTACTTGCTTGCACATAGTAAACAAGAAGAGAACTTTTATTAAATGCATCAACATCTACTTCCTCAAATATAGTTCTCTTATTTGTCACCACAAACTAGTGAAAAAAAATATTCTACAATTTCACAATGTGTGTTATAGTGGCCATTCAAAGTTATTATTTCCCTAATTGGAATCCCATTAGTCCCCTGAATCGTGTTTGCTATACCCTCGCTGGGCCCTGACTGACTTTTTTAAGCCAAACTAACATTTTCAAACATAAAATGTGTAACACTTAACAAGAAAAAACAGCAACCTTCTTTGCTTATACATTTCAGGTTGAGAATAAATCTGCATAAATGTCCTGAGGCACAACCATGTGAGCTTTTCTGTTCCTTGTAGTTCTTTGTTCAATCAATCAATCAAATTTTATTTATAAAGCGCTTTTCATACAAAAAGTGTAACACAAAGTGCTTTACAGTTTAGTTAAAAACAATCCAACATGCCCAGCCCTAAACCCTCCTCCCCACAGACCCCCCAAAATCACATTTATAATTATATATACAATACACACACCCACACACACACACACACACACACACACACACACACACACACACACACACACACACACACACACATATATACACAAGTATAAAGTCATATCAGGTAAAATAGGTAAAACAATAAAAAGAAATGGGGCTGGGAGCAGATGTAACCGGCTGAAGAAGCGTCATCCAAGGAGCCATCTGCACCAGGAGCAGAGAGCCGGCTGCAGCCACAGGGAACGACACAGGACCCAGAGGAGAGAGGGGCCCCAGACCCCACCAGGCCCAGGACTCAGACCCCATAGGACCCAGAGGAGAGAGGAGGCCCCAGACCCCCACCGGATCCAAGAGCCAGTCCCCCGAAGCCACAGCAGACCCCAGCTCTCAGTGCAGAGGGCTCCTCCAGAGGAAACACTGGGGACACTAAAACAATACAATAATACAATAGAAAGTAGAACAATAGAATGTGAAAATAAAAAGAAAAATGGCAGCTGCCTAATATAATAACAATAGTAAATGGGTAGATACAATAAATAATTAAAAATAGTAAATAATAAAAATAAATAAAAATATAATCCGTCTAAAAACATAAATAGATGTACTAAAAAGCAATAATAGATAATAAATACTAATCAAAAGCTGCTCTAAAAAGGTGCGTCTTGAGCCTACTCTTAAAAATATGAACGTTCTCTGCGGCCCTGAGCTCCTCCGGCAGACTGTTCCAGAGACGGGGGCCGTAGTGCTGGAAAGATGCCTCGCCGTGAGTGTGTGTCCTGACTTTGGGGATGGTTAGGAGTCTGCTGCCGGAGGAGCGCAGGGGCCGGGAAGGCTCATAGGATAAAAGCAAATCTGAAAGATAAGAAGGCCCAAGACCATTAAGACATTTAAAGACCATTAAAAGAACCTTAAAATCGTTGTTGATACATGTTGTGTGCAATGTATGTGTGTATTTAACGTGACTGTTTGACGTGTTCTAATGAATAGTAAATATATAGTAAATGTGACACAAAACAACATCCTTGCGATTCATTATCACAATTTCTGTCTGCGTTAAAGACCATATTAAAGGAGTAACAACTTGTAAACTTTCTCCTGTACCCCCTCCTTACTGTACAGAACTAGCCCAGACGGGTCGTGCAACTCGCCACCCTGATGTCTCCATGCACTAAACAACATCATTTTGCAAAGTTTTTATTCCCTGCCCCAATATTGACATCCTGTGTGCTGTTGGCCTGCATTTTAGTGTAGAAAACCAAAGATTCACATGAGCGATCCTGGCCTTTCCTGCTTACTTGTTGACCCATGATAAATGTTGCAAAAAGGCTGAACGCAAACGCTGAATCATGTGTCAAGAGCCCATGCACTCAACACCAACACTGAGACTTAATAATAAACTGATCCTGGCATCTGTCCAAGCTGCCATTCAAAAACACTGTCCTTCAAAAATAGTGCGCTAAATGCTGAGTCTGAGGCAAGGCAAGGTACGGCAAGTGTATTTATAAAGCACCATTCACAAAGAAACAACCTATAAAACATTTTAAGGAGCAGAAACATGCATAGAATACATTACATTTATATATATTTATATATTTAGATGTTTATACTGTACCTCCTGCATGCTGTACACATACATTCACATACACACATGCATACATCTGTAATCAAAAAAATAAATATAAATAATAAAACATTTTGAGAGTCAATAAGTTTGTGTAAATGCTGTGACATATAGCCAGATTTTAAGGGCAAGTTTTAACACACCTATAGTTGGAATAGTTCTCAGTGAAAGAGTGTTCCACAGACGAGAAGCGTAAAAACTAAATGCCGCCTCGCTCTCTTC